>JAMXBB010000002.1:109811701-110013534 GCA_024138015.1 Lumnitzera littorea | reverse complement strand
CCCCCCCCCCCCCCCCCCCCCCCCCACCACCAAAAAAAGGCAAAATTGAAACCAGGCAATTCGTTGATTCATAGAAGTGGACTGAAACAGTGAAACCAACCATAATTTCAGTTCCACACCCTTGGGAACCAGGAATAGCGGGTGGTTAAGAGCCACTTCAATTGATACTGAAGAAAACAAGTAAGGGGAATATTAAATTCATATGGATATATGAGCATAAACTTCAAAATCAATTGGTTGTACACGAAAAATTAACATAATGTCCTAATGCAAGATGACAGATTCAAATTCCCATTACGACAAAATTAGATATAAGAACACAATACTAGTTAATATGATTCAACCAAAAGAAGCCAACTTAAACCTTAGGGGTAAATAAAGCCCAAGAACTCTCATAACAATGTGCATGAGGTACTGGGTGGACATTTATTGGGAGTACCCACATAGCATAAGCTATACTTAATCAGCACATAAGTCTTACGGGGAGATTAATGTGCTTGAAGGTAGCCAAGTTAACTAAAGTAATGCTCCATATATAATTTTTTTAAAAAATGAAAAAAAAAAAGAGCCAATTTGACAATAGAAAATGTAGCTAAATTATCAAAAAAATAATAATAATAAGCATAAGTGCAAGTTAAAGTTGGAAGAACATTTGGCAAAAGTCCAAGACCAAAATAAGGAATGGTCAATGTTACAACTTACAGTTTACACCTTAACTTTACTACTTTTTACAATTATAAACTTAAAATTTCAATTTGTCTAATTATACACCTAATAAAAAATTTAACTATCAATATTTACACCTCAATAAATTTCAATTCACACATTTAGTCCGATCAACATAACTGGCTCGAGAGGGGGGGTTGGGAAGGATACCTATCCAAGACCCTCAAGGGGTCACATGACTCCCAATAAGTAGCCGCTGACCACTCCTTGCAAAATAGTGGGTCGCGACTCACTTCAAAAATGTTAAAGGAGTCATGCAATCTTCCTAAGCCCGTAAGCGACCACCCTATTGATTAATAGTGATAACTAAACTGACAATATAAATCAAAATTAACTGAGGTGTAGATGGTGACAATTAAACCTTTAATTGAACTTATAATTAGACAAATCAAAAATTAAAGTATGTAATTATAAAAAATAGCAAAGTTGAGTTATAAACCATGACATCGTCCCAATAAGAAAAAATTAACTTTCAAACACACATGCAGCCCCAAGAAACATATAAAAGTGTCCAATTTGATAAATGCACCGATTAAATGGACAGAAGAGGTAGTCTATACCAATCAAATAGAAGATATTGTAAAATTTTCATTTTCAATAAATGATATAACATCTCTTTGTGCAAACCTCTTGAGAAGATGACTGTTGAGGCAATACTCCAACGCTCCCATTGTACTTTGGGGGAACTCCATGTGAAGAAAAGGGTGAAATACAACCATCACTATCAACCCCTGACCTATAGAACTGAGCATAATAACTCATAGGATCAAATGGTTGCTGAACCTGGAGACAGTATTTTAAGCTAATCAACCACAACATTTAAAAATAAAAATAAATAAATAAACAAAAATACAAAATAAAATAAAATAAAAAGAGGAGGATAGCAACAGTAAATATATTGAATCTTAAGAAAAACATCCAAAATGAAAACTCAAGCTTGGCTTTCTTCAAGAAAAGTGGGAAGAATAGGAGACAAAGTCGTTGATAGCTTACTACAAAGCTTGTAATGCGAGAAAAGTCTCGTGGTTGAGACTCCAAATTTTCAGTCTGACTGCCTATTGTTGGAGGCATGAAACCAAAGCTGTAGTTTGAAGAAGCATGAGCCATGGATTGAAGGCCGCTGGGAAGCAAGGATGCATCCTGACTAGACTCTTTATATTCTATGGCTGCATTAGAAGGGGCATCACCCTCATCTGGAGAAATACTTTCAGATGCATGTTTTGGTGATTGTAAATTGCTAGAGTAATCTTCTTCTTCAGTAGACTCCAATGCATTTTGGTCGCTGGACCTGCAAGAACAACAAAGTACAAAAGCATTATTCTGTAGGTGTACAATTATTGACATTATTCAAGAGCTTGAAATGTCCTTTAAAGTAAGACCAGCATTAATAATATAAATATCATATTCATATATGAAGATAAGAGTTGAAAATAAGCTAATCTGTAACACCCACATATAAATTTATGCATGATGTCACTATAATGACTCACAAATTGAAGAGAACATATAGTGACGTCAGACTTAACAAAAATTCCAATATAAGTCCAAAAGATAATGACCATTTCCTAGCAGATAATAGCAGGCTGCAGCAATAGTCTTAAACATACACAGAAAGAAAGCAGCAATACCATGAGTTCAGAAAATCCACAACATTCAAGTGTGAATTTGGAGCTTGGACTATGCATACCTAGAAATCTGTGCTGTGGTTTCTTCAACAGCCTGTGAAGTTTCAGAGGCAACTATAGAGCTCTTCACACTCTCTGGATCACTGACTGAGTTCACAACCATTCCAAAACTCGCATCAAAGCTTCCAAAACTGAATCTGAATTTCTCAGATTCAGGAACATGAATGTGATTAGGCAATATAACAGGCTGTCGTTGCGGAAAGTGCAAATTCTCCAATTTCTTTTGCAATTCTGAAGCTGCTTGTGCATCGTGCACAGTTGATACTGGCTGAGATGGGGTACTTAAATTAGCCAAAGAAATTTTCTCCATAGCTGCAGTTGTTTCTGTCCTCTGAACAGCTGCAGAAGAGGTAGGTTTTGGTTTCCATTCCATACTGAGACCAGCTCCTAAGGAAAAATAAACAAAGACAGAGACATATTAGAAGAAAACAAACACATTCAACTTATAGATGGCATAATTGAAAACATTGCTACCAAACTGAACACATGCACGGACCTTTTTGTGAGCCAGCTACTGGTTGCAACCGATTACTGTAGTTGGATGATGGGCGGCTAGCTGAAGAACCACCATGCAGCGATGCAAATGAATGCTGGGAGGGTTCCACGGTGCGGTTCTTTTCAGTTTCCAGAGATTTTATAGGCATCCTCCCATGGTCAAGTGAATCACTGATCTCAGAAGCTGCAACATCAACAAAAAGATAATTCAATTTAACAAATCCAACCCAAAGCTCCTCTAACTTAATGACACTCTTCTACCTCCTGACCTGCAGTCACATTGCTCTTGCTCCGCACATTGTGTTCAACAGAAGCATGATAATTTCTAACTTCACGTCTTATAGCACCAACCACATTAGAAGGCCGTGGATCACTGGATGGAACTAATACAGGATCAGATGATGAACAGACAGATGAAGATGTCGGAGTCACTGTTGCAGAAATGTTACTGGTGGGCTCCTGTGTTCCAGACATAGGAGCCACATTTTCATTGCTATCAACAGCAGCCAACACATTGACCGACTTATTGTTATCATTATTAGGAGATGAAGACACTTTTATTTGGTCAGTAGTCAGGTTAGCCATTGAGCTGCAAAAGACATTTAGATTTAACAATCAGGATCCCAATCCTAGGCAAACAAAATATGTAAGTATTTCAATTGAATATGAAGGAAGGGTGCTACCTCGCCATTGTTTGTTCACTTATTGCTCCATGTGAGACAGGCTGCAATGAAGTAACACTCTTTTCAGCAGGTGAATTTATCCCGTTCTCCTTTAGAGCAGCAGTACTCCTGCCATCACCAGCATCTGAGAAGAGGTACAGCAGATATAATTAGAAATTACTCCAACATATCCATGGTAAGTGCCTATCATCTCATGTCTTAAGAAAAACAATCAACAACTTGTTTAATAATGCATGTTCACATAACCTCATACTACGTAGTAAATTCAGGAGACAAGTTTTAAAGACAAACAATAGAGTAGTATGTTAAAAGACCATCATTCAACAATAGCGAGACATGAAAAGTCATGTACCTTGCGATACATTGCGAGGCATATACCTATTACCCTTGCTTCCTCGCCCCTGTTGACCAGGTTGCCAACGAGAATCTGTTGCTTCTTTGTTTGAATTCTTTCACAGAAAAAATGAAAAAGTGAAAATAAAGGAGATATAAGAAGCAATAAGAAGGTGGCGAGAAAAGGGGAAAAGAAGGACCATAACATAGACAAAAAGTAGCAAGGAACAGGGGACAAAAACAAAACAAAATAAGCAGGGGCAACAAAATAAGCAGGGCCAGCAGGAAAGCACTCTAAAGAAAACAGAACACTCAGATCTCAAAAGATAGCAATGTTTTATCCATATGCCTCTGCAATGTACTCTCATCAGTGTTGACTTGAGTACCAAAATGATGAAGAGAAGACACCAAGACAGAGAAGTACTAAGCGAATTTTTCCACAAGAATACACTAGACTTTTATGTAACATAATTGAGTAAGAGTACAATGTTTTCTCAAAAAAACAGACACCAATAGCTACTTTTGAGCAGCATCTGAGTGACAGCCATTACTAACATATCCTCTCAACAAACAAAGAGAAAAGGCAAAGTGATTGATAGTTTTAAGAAAAAAGCACCAAGAAATTCACCTCTTTCCTCCTGTCGCGTTTTCTCTTGACCTCATGAAATGTATCTGCCAAGTCTCAAATTATAGTTAACATTTTGGAAGAAACATTATAAAAACAAACAGCTTAACTATCCAAGAGCTATCAGCAAAATGACATTCCGATGTGATCAACACAGTCCATTAACTGCTGGATTATGTTCCTATTAGGTTTTGAACAACTTCAAGCAACAAAAGAATTGCAGCGCAGAGAGCTTCAGCATGCACTCAAATTGAATGGTGCCTAGGCCTTAATGAGGTGATACTTCACAAAAATTAACTTGCAGCAGCATACATACAGACGCTGGAATTAAAAGAAAGGAACCTGAATAGTTTGGGAGAACTTCGTTTAAAAGCTATGAAGACAAGATTACTTGCTCAGACACTGAAAAAAATGGATAATACAGAACATTCACCAAGAAAACGATATTATTCAGATAAAATGGGAAGAGAATAGTAAGACTTGGACACAAGAAGGAAGGGTATGAACTGATATACAGAAGTTAATAATAAGGTTTGTCAAACACTTAAAAGTAGTATAAGTAACCGCTAAGGGTGGGTGAGGAAAATATATTTACAGTGAGAATGATAGTTTACATAAAGGGAACTTCAGGACATAAAATAAAGATGGATGAATTTCCATTTAGTGAAGAGAATCAAAGGCTCAGGGCTTATTCAAGCACTCAAAATTGAGAACAGTATCATATGCAGCAAGTTTGGAAACACTTTCCAAGCATTTGCATATTGAAGTGCTTTTATTCGACTGCTAAGTAAGATAGAACAGAGGCAAAGTACAAGTAAAAGGGAAAATTAGAGAAACCTAAGTAGTCATAAAAATGTGGCAAATGCTAATGCTTTTTTAGTAGCTATTGCTGTTTGGATTTTTTAAATGGTAAAGGTACATTAACAAAGATAACAAGTAGTACCAAATCATTGACTATAAGAAAAACAGCAAAACAATTTAAAGAACTTCCAACTGCTCACAATAAGTATGTTGAAGACAAGAAGAGCAACAAAATTATGCAAACTAAAGTTTTATAAACTGACTAGCAACAATCAACGTTCTCAAAAATCTTGTTGTTCCTTGCTAGCCAAATAAGAAAAATAGACACATAATTTGTGAGACTTCAAAATCGAAAGCTTTTTTCATCTGGATATTATCCATCACTTTGACTCTTTATTTAGACTAGCCACTGAAACCCCAACAACCCAAAAAGCCAATGACATTATGCTTCATAACTTCCTACAGACTTCCTATAAGGAAAACAAAGAGACCATTCATGGGGATTGCTGGCAATCCTAAGTCTTCCTGGCATGATATGATGTTACAAAATTTTTTCAGCATGAACCTGCTCCTCCAAAACTCCCAAGTAGCCCTGTCAAGTTGATCGTGATTTGTTGGGAGGCTGTCAACCATTTTAACAAATTCAAAAATCCTATCACCTTCCCCATCAAAAATTTCCTCTTTTAAATTTAAAATTCTAAATATTCTCTGCATAAGATCTGCACATCTCAGATGATATGCACCACAAGGGTCTTAGATAGGAAGGTAACCTCCAGCAGTAGCTCTTTAAAGGTTTCTCCAAGCACCAACAATCACTTTATACTCTTATCAAGCTCCACTTTAAACTTGGAAAGATAAGGTCCTGCGAAAATGGGCCCTAACGCTACAAGTTTCATTTACATTAAGCACATTCATTCAGTCCTCATCAAGGATTTGTAAACCAATGCCTCTCCTCTCTACCATACTTGGCTGAACTGATTTGCTTCCATCAGGCAAAATCATTCTACCTCACAGATTTATGCACCAAATAAGACCATTATTGAAATTGTTCAGAGATTAGATTTTCAAATTTTCATGGAAGCATCACGATAATATTCCATTTGGTCAAAGGATAATCGAAACTGTTGTTGAAATCCCCCAATTTTAGACATTCTCAATTCTTAAGCCAGCAAAATTTGGAAGCGAAAATGTATGCTGAATAGAAATGGTGAAGTTCAACTAGATATAATTTATGCTGCAAATCCACTATAAAATTTATGTAGAATCTAAGCTTCTGGAGCCGCAAAGCAGATATTACAGTACTTGAAAGGAACTAATGAATGGCATGTGGCTAGGACCTACGAGCAAACTCCAACTTTTGCTTTTTTACAGCGTGAATATGTATATAACAGAAGTTGCAGATACACAGAGACGTTCTTTTGCTAGTTTTCCTCCACTGCAAGGTTCAATAGTTATCTTGTCTTATACTACTTTAGTTAAGCATTTGTTGAATAGGTAGACTATAGTAATCAATATGTATCATAAGCATCTAATGGCTACACATCTAGAGGTAGTGTATGGATGTCAGACTCTCGATAGCTCTTACCTCTTGGTTGTGCTCCCTGACCCCCATTCACATTTTTAGTACACTCATTTAGTGTTGGTAAGATCCAAGCCTATTTAGGTTGTCTTTTTCTTGCATGTACCTTGCTTGTATCTTAATTGTTTGTATCTAACCTATGCATGCTCGCAATTTCGTTTTTTGATAAGACACTTTGTCTCAATCTGATCTATTTCAATTTCTAAGTTAACATTTCGATAGATGGTCTTACATGTATCATTCACAAAAGATTATAGCAGACAAGCTTGATAAACCACAAACAAATCATACCTGATATTTTTTATTGCATCCACCTCAACATTCCAGCTTAAAATATCCTAATATCCTCTATAACCAACCTCAATGAACTGCTGAGAAAAGGACAAAGATCCAACAAGCTTATCTAAAGTAGGAGATAAAACAATTATGTTTAGAGTTATAACAATGAGGTACAAATCGGGACACTTAAGAGTTTAAGTGGGAAATTCTATTTCCAAGCTGAAAAATCAAAATCATAAGGGCTTCAAAAATCTATTAAAAATAAAGGGACAATGTAAAAACCATCTTGTGAACTTTCAACATTTTCCGAATTTAGACTCGGAAAGTTTCAAATTGCTAAACGCAATACTCAGTCAACTTTTGCTTATAAAATTTACTATCTCAATCATCTTTTCAACTCTTCGACGAACTAACATTTGGTACAAAATTCTTTCCAAAGATGAATCTCAATTTTAGATGTAAAATTGAAAACAATTACACGACAACAACTGCATATCAGCACAACCACAATTACATACCAACCGCGCCTCAGCCAAAATCTGTATCACACTAAACAGAAAGACCCTAATACAATCTCAACTAACCAAAACAGCAAAACCCCATTAACAGATCAAAACCCCTTAATTAAACAGGAAATCCCTGCCCCCAAAATACTCACCCACAAAAGATTAAATCCTAGCAACTACCCAATTAAATTGAGATTAAAAGAAAAAAAGAACACCAAATGCGAAAATGGCAATAAGGAATAGAGAGAGAGAGTAGGGAAAGTGATTGCACCTTGGAGAAGCAACTTCTGGGTAGTCTCATTGGGATCCATAGAACATTCTTTAAGCATTGCATAAATCTCTTCCTCACTATGACTACCCGTGATCTCCTTTATGTGTTGGATCGTCTTCCTAAGGCTGCTTGGAATAGACACTTTTGAACTCATCTTTTTTCGAAACACTCCTCCCTTGCTGCTGCTGCAGCTGCTGCTCCTTCTTATTCTTCTTCTTCTCTCTCTTCTGAACCAGGTCAAGGTCTACGTTTATATACGGGGAAAGGGATAATAATAATTAATATTGTAAGCGTGTGTGAGGATGATTGAGATATGATTATGGATAATTAGAGAGAGAGAAAGAAAGAGAGAGCTAGAGAGAGAGAGGATGGAATGTGGTTAATGAGAAGGGTTTCTATTGGAATCGATCTAGGTGAAGTGGAAAGGCAGAAGGAACAGGAAGGAAGGAAAGAGGAGAGAGACACAAACGTAGACAAGAGAGAGAGGCAAGGCATATCATGCAATTTTGTTTTTTGTTTTTGTTTTTTAGTTTTTACCGCTAGGGCTGTTCTTTTTTCTTTAATATAATAATTATTATTATTATTATTATTTTAACACTAGGGCTTTTCTTTTTCAGTTATGACTTTAAACTGTCAGAAATTATTCTAATCCTAACTGGACGTAATTTATCCTTTCTTATCCTTTAAAATTCATCCATCCTTTTAATAATGAATGCATTATAATAAATACTCATGAGAGCTATAAATAAGTGAAATCAAGTCGGCACAATATAATGTTAGCTTATTTAATCAAACTTAAAATTTTGAACTAAATTCAATTCGAAATGAATAAATTTGAGTTTAACTCATTTAAAATCAATTTCTTTAAAATTGTATTTTCAACTAATTGTAATAATATTAATATCAAAACTTATTAATAGTCTATCTCAAACTTGAGTGCTCACCTTTAAAATGATCTACTCAGGGGCTCGAAAGCTCTAATAGCCATATAAAAGTCCCATATGAGCTCCTACGCTGGTTAAGGGAAGTTTATAAGATCCCTTTAGAGGACCTACAATAAACCTAAACAATATTGCAAGCCAAGTACTTACATTTCAGCATAACACTCACTATTGCCTATAATACCAAGTAAAGGCCATAAAATGGTTACCTTCAAGATCTTCATGTTTTGTTTATATCATTTTCCTTACCCTTCAAAAAATACTCTTATTAACTTAAGCATCAAAATACTACATTAAAGTAACCTTTGGCGCCCACTTTTAGCTTACTTGTATTCATTTTGTAAGCTTTTTCAATTATACAATTCCTTGTTGAAAAACGAAATTCCACTTTCAACATTTGGTGTTGCTTATGGAAAACATACATAAAAAACTATCTCATCATGGTTCAAACATGCAATACCAAGAAAGACCAATCAAATAATGACAATGACATCCCTATGGTGGACTAGTAACCGCCTAAACCAATCACTGTCACTAACACCAGAAACAATTAAAACCTCACTATCGCCACACCCCCTCCCCCCCAAAACAGCATAACAAGTTATTGCTATTAATGCTAACCATTTTGATCGCCTTGAGCAACTTTGCAATAACTTGAAAGGAGAAAAATTGTGAATTAAAAATTAGCTTCAAGTAATGCAACAAAATCATGATCTTCACCACAATCTAATGTTGACTGCCGAAGACATCCATCAAGCTCCCCAATTATCTACATAAGTAGTTTCAAGAACTAACCCTTCAGTGCAAGCTAAGGATCACCATGCTTTCAAAAGCTAACTTATATACTTTCCTTGCTGACAAGAGAGCAAAAGAAATTTACCAATTCATTATATCTCTAAGTTGAATCTAAAGTGCTACCCACCTAATGTTCACCTTCCCCATTTAGATTCCTATGATGGGACCATCAATGCAAATAACCACTTAAACTACTCTTGCACCATGATGAGCCTATATAAGTTAAGCAATGCCATATCCTTCAAAGCCTTATAAGGTACTTTGAAGAAGGTAACTCCAACATAGTATAAAGTACTGAAACCTAACTTTATAAGCAATTTCAATGAGCTTGCTTATCAATTTCGTTAATGTTTCTTAGCAAGCAAAGGACTATTAAAGGACTCGTTGTCTCTTTAATTAATCAAACAATGATAGGATGAACCCTTCAAGGAATACCTAGTACAATTCCACACAGTTGTACTCAATGAACCATATACCAACAAGAGTATAGCTTTACATGCCACCGTCAATGGTATCAAGCTATTAAGTTACTTCTTTAAGTTCACTATCTAAGCACCCGCCAAAAAGTCTTGAAGAATCTTACAAGAAAGCCTCCAAGTTTATCATTCTAGAGGACACCATTAGGCATCAGTGAGAAGCTAAGCAAAACAGAATGTCTAGGAAGAACAAAAAGGACCTAAGCTTAGTCAAAGACCATGTGGATCCTAAAATAGAAAAGACTATATTGCGGGATGTAGAGGCTACAAAACATAAGAACAACATCTCTGTTTACTAAGATGATACATCACCAAACAAATTGTTCAAGCAATTCCTCTTGGATATAAGAAACAATGGAATTTTGCCCCAACCAAAGAAAATGAGAGGTAACTTAGCAAAGAGAAATGCTAACTACTATTATGAATTCTACAAAGACAAAAGGTATAGTGTAGAGGAATTTTGCAGCTGAAAAATGCAATAGAAGATGCCATTTGATGCAGCTTCCTTAAAGAATATATGTATCACCGACATAATGAGGTTGATCGACCTATGTAATGTAGGTATGTTAAGTACAAGCAAGCCACCATGACAATCGCCACTAACAATAAGGCTCCCAATGGAGTCATCCATTGAGAGCACATAACTCAAGCACTTTAAAAAAAGAAGAAATGCATCAATTAATAATTATATTGATAAATATGTTGTTTGTAATGTTTCTTGAAATCTTTGTACATTTCCCCTTAGTGAGGTTTCTTTCATGCTATTAAATCAACCAAAACATCTATAAAGTCGGTAGTTTAACTCCATTATAATATGCTCTACATAATGAAGCTTGATTACATGGATATAACTACAAGGTTTAAAAATCCTGCCCTAAGTAAGGCTCTTAACCACCGTAGGCAACTCGTAAGCAGCATAATGGAACAAGGATCCATCCTCCAAATTGCTCTTAAACAAATGAGCAACCCTAGATAAGAAAGCCATCATGGAACATGACTATAATCACAAATCTTAAGTGCTCCTTACATAACTAAACAACCTCTCTAGTCACTTCATAGCACAATTGTCGAGCCTGATTTTTCAGTTTCTTTTATTTAAAATTAATTTCTCTATTTCCGATTAATACTAAACCCTAACTCATTTAATATTAACCATCGACTAAAGAAATCGGGAAATTCCAGTTTTTTTATTTGTAAAAATTTTTAGAGTCGCCACCGATCGAAGTCGGGAAAAAGAAAAGAAACCGTAATCAATTGGGTAGATTGATTACAATTTAACTACCGGTCTTTGATTTCAATTTAAATGAATAACCAGAGGGTTCCGAGTTCAAGAGCTAACTTATTAAACCTTAACGGGTACCATTATCTATTTACCGAAATTAAGATTATTCTTTTAATTATAATATTTAAAACTAAAAAATCAAAATCAAAATCAAAAGAAAAAAAAACCTAAGTTTATATGGATTTTATCGTCGCCTCAAAGGTACTTACGTATCCACTAGCAGGGATTAAACGATCGTAGTTCTCTCCAAAAACTTTAATGTGTTAGTTCTTTTTATAAAAAAAATAATTAGTTGAATTTACGTTTATATTAACCGTTTTATTTTTATTAAGAAAAATCCCTGTAAGCCTAATTTTTATTCCTAATTATAAAAAAAAAAACCTAAAAACCTAATTTTTGAAAAGTCCCAAATTAAGATTTTTATTTAAAAACAACTAAGTGATAAATTTTTTTTATTTTCAAGAAAAACCCTAAAAATTTTATGAAATATGCAATTTTTATGAAATATGCAATGTTCTACATGATGAATCTTTTATATAGAAAATATGCTTAAAACATAAAAAAAAAAGAAAAATTCTTAATTATAGAAAAGATACCTAAATTATAGAAAAGATGCCTAACCATAGAAAAGATGCCTAACCATAGAAAAGATATCTAAATTATAAAAAAGATGTTTAAACCATAGAAAAAAAATCTAAATTATAGAAAAGAAACCTAAACAATGGAAAAGATATATAAATTATGGAAAAAATGTCTAACCATAGAAAAAATATTCAAACCATAGAAAAGAAACCTAAACTATGGAAAAGACATCTAAACTATGGAAAAAACATCTAAACTATGGAAAACAAGCCTAAACTATGGAAAACAAGCCTAAACTATAGAAAAGATATCTAGCCGTAAAAAAGAAGTCAATTAAAGATTTTTTTTTTTATTTTATGAACATCAAAATGATTTTTTTTATTTACAAAACCCTAACATGCCTAATGCAATTTTTCTAAATTAATACAATATGCAAAGAATGAGATTTTATAAAAATGTCATTTTGAAAATATGAAATCTAAAAAAAAAATAAAAAGACTAAAATTTAACTTAACACATGTTTACTAGACACTAATGTTATAACTAATTACTAGCAATTAAAAACGTGATAAAAATTAAAAAAAATTAGTACAAGTCTTAAAAATAATTACGCATATACTAAGTGAGATAAAAAGAAATAAATAAGACAAGCTATAGATAATAATTAAAAACCACTATTATGTATCTGCAAGACAAAGCACGCAAAGCTGATGAAAGGGAACAAATTTGATCCCTAGTCTTATCGCGGGTACAATTATATAATTGGTCTAAGGAGTGGGTTCGAGCGTGTTTTTTAACAAATGTGTAATTGTTTTTTCTTTCTAGCTCATACCATGCAACCTCTATTTATAAAACTCAAAAACAAATCTTTTGAATCGAATCGAATCAAATCTAAATTAATAAAAATCCAAAATAGATTTGAATCTTACAAATCTTGATTTTATTAGATTTAACGTCATCATATCAAATTTGTTTTTTTTTTTTTTACAATTATTTAGTCAATATTCCATCAAATTAATTTTTTCGAATTTTTTCTTTTTTAGTTTTTTTTTTCTTTTTCTTTCTAACAATTTTCTATTTTTTTGTCTTTTTTATCATTTTTCAAATTTTTTATTATTTTCTAAATTACGACCCTAAAAACAAAAATTACAACTATTATGGGCAAAAATCGAATGTCTACAACTATAAATAGTAGCCATCGTATTAATGCGATGCATATGATTGATTTTATTGATGTATGAGTACCTTCGAACACCATGTGTGGTATGTTATAATGCATTTACATCTTATACATGTTTTCAAATTTCTGTGATATATTAGTCACGGACAATAAGATGGTTAGGTTCAAATTCTAATCAAGACATGTAATGCATTCTTGGAAGCATTAAGTTCCCTTAACAAATATGGGCTTTTAAGGGAGGTGAAGAGTCACCTTCCTTTTTCTTTTCTTTTCTTTTCTTTTTTAACTTAAAGCTAAACTAATTGATAGGAAAGGAGATTATAATGGAATTAGAAGTAAACTTTTAAGGTACGTAGGCAAGAGCTCAAGTTATGGTATAAGGCAAATCTTTTTTCACTTATTGTGACTGTTGTACTTTGGTTAACTCCCTTATGGTCTTTTACCAATTAGAATTTCAGAATCTTGTAACGGATTAAGACACATAGTAGATGAAAGGGGAAAATTAAATTGCAAGGGATCAACATTTAGAGGTCAATTCAAATGAGAGATGAACATTTCAAAAAGTTCATTCAAAGAATACATATTTGCCTATATAGTTAAAATAGTGGATGTCGTAATAGAGCCGTTATAATCCGTTTACTACTGATGATGTGTCACGTTACATAGACATGTATATGATGATGTGGCCTAAAATAAAAAATGTGGACATTTTTTAGTGTTTAACACAACTCGAAATTAGGAAATAGAAAAAAAATTGAAAAATGGAAATAAAACCCAACGTGAATCAAAATAACCTTAAACCACTAAACATGAAATCCTAAACTTGAAAAGAAAGGAAGAACACCATTAGAAATTGAAACCCTAAATCTTTAATTCCTAAACCCTAAAAGAAAGAAGAATACAATTAGAAATGAAAACCCTAAATCTTTAAATCCTAAACTCAGAAAGAAAGGAAGAACACCATTAGAAATTGAAACCCTAAATCTTCAAATTCACATTGTTCTAACTCTATCCTTAATTGAAAGTTCGATTAAACCACTATTGGTGCATCAAGCACAAAGAGTCGTGCAACGAATTGGTAAGTTTTCCCTTCCTTTTTCTCTTATCTTTTGTGATTTGCCATTTTTCTATTTATGTTAGTTGTTGGTTGATTTTTCCTTCATACTTGTACAAGTCGCTGAAAATTCTCCTTTTCCAATCCCAATTTGTATGAATAATGAGTAGTGTTGTTTTGTAGTTGATTTTGCGTTTAGTAATTTTGTCCTTCATGTTTATTATAGTAGTAGCTGGAAAAAAAAAAAGGTCCTTAGCATAATTTGTGCTTAGTTTTTAAATTAAATGAGCTATGATTATTTTACACAAAGATTAAGGCTTTATTCCAGTTATTTGTCCTAGTTATGTGCTGTCTATTTTATGATTCTAATTAAGTTCTATAGCTTAGCATAAGGAATCATAGATCCAACTAAAGGGTGAATGAATAAGGAAGAAGAAGGTTAAGGAATAGCTCTACAACCCCTGATGTAGTCCAAGCCTCATCATCTATTTGAAACTCATCGAACTGTGGCAATCATATTGAATATCACTATTTTGGTTTATGCTCACCCCTACAACCCAATTGGATGAAATGAAATCTAAGGAGGAAATTTCACAATTGTCCACATCATAAAGTTGAAGGGCATTGTGCTTTCTTCAAGTAGGTAGACTCGCCAATGCCCAATCATGTGAAAGAGGTGATATTGGAACTTCATCAGTGGTTAGGCGACATTAGACCAATAAAAGTACATATGTAATCAAGTGTCGATGATAGCATCGAATAACAAAGTTCAATGGAAATCAAGTTGAATGTTGTAAAGGAACAACTAGTTAACATGAAGAAAAGTTTGAAGCCAAAGAAGAAGAAGATAATGTTCTTGACTTATTGCTTGGCTCTTTCATGGTTAGTTTTTTGTGTGGTTATCGTTGTGCGTCTTTTGATGATGCTGAATGACAATAGCTCGTTGGTCAATTCAAGAAAGGAACGACTTCGTTAGGCCCTTATATTATGATTTAAACCTAATAAGTGGATGCGATTTAATTGTCGTGGTTGTAGTAGTTTTTAGTAAGCAATTTGAAATACAAGATTGAAAGATGATTTTTTGTTTGCACTTTACTACCATTAGACATGAGAAACCTGCAGGATACGGCAATTACATTCTATGCCAAAAGAATTTCATAATTTGAAACCAGCAATCCGAAAATCATAATAGCAGTGAACATTTACATCCAAAAAGTATTCTTATGGCTGATGCTTTAGAGGTCTAATTTTTTTTTCTTTTATTTTTAGGAATAATGGCTCTCTTGAACGATGATTCAATAATGCACATTGTTAGGTTCAAATGTTACTAGCGCAATATTGTAACTATCTTAAAAGTCATTATATTATAGAGCTTGATTTATGTATTTATCAATTACAACAGCCGATGTATTGAAGCTCATCATGTATAATACACATTCCTTTCTACTTAGACCCTCCTAGCCTTTCACCATACAAATCTAAAGTTTTTCAAAATCTTTCACCTACTTATAGGGGATAATAATGCTTGCAAGGCTCATTTGCTTCTTAAGGCAATGTTCTCATATAGATACATAAACATGTATTCTATATATATATGCATAATCTAAAGATTAATGAACTTAATTAAAACAAAAGGTTGCTAATGCTAATTGAAGCTTTCATTAACTATAACATTTGATTTTATAAATTTTTTAAGGTCCTTCCTTTTCTTATTCCACTTTCTCTATAGAAGCTTATGATAAGAATCAAGGACCAATTATAAGATCCCAAGCCTAAGGGCTCACTGCCTTAGTCCGCAAAACTACTTAGAAGGACCTAACCTTAGAAGAAGAGAAGTTCTTCTGAGCTTACTAGATGTATCTCTCGAGCCCCTCCAATCCATTCATTATTTCACTAATACAAGAAGATCTCATTGATGCTACTGACCTCCATAAGAGCCGAACATTGAACTAGCATGATTCCAAGCTAATAGACATCCAAGCTCAAACCAACCTAATGCTAAGTTGACTTGCCGACCTTGAACTCCCAAGTTTTGACTTTCTAAGCAAGTACTCCTTAAGCTTCTGATTTCCTAAGCTACTGACTTAAGACTAATCTAGTCAGCTCTGCACTATACTCATTATCTGTTTGGACCATAAAATTGAGAGGCTAATACGTATCCTCTCTCTCTAACAACCATATTATCCTAGTGAAGGATATTCCATTTTCTATTATTACCAATTTGTCCTTTCTTTGTAATCATTTTTCCATTATAAGCAAGTATCTAATTTTGTAATTAGAGGAATCCTAGGACTTACCTTAATTGGGTCATATAAATTACTCAACTTATATTAGCTGCAACAACAACAAGAATGGTGAATATTTGGTACATTTCCTTTTTGCGCTAAGCATTTTCTTACTTACCCTTGTTACTCTTATCTAAGCCATTGTTTGAGCGTGGATTAGTTGTGTGTGACCTCTTCTTGCACTTATACCTCATATCAAGTGTAGCATAAGCTTGTATGAGGTATTGGTGCATTATATTCTTCGTCGATGCATGGGAACCCTAGCTCAATCTTTGACCATCACTTGTTATTCAAACCATCTCGTAGTTCAAACCCATTAGTTCGTATGATACCTTCGGCCGTATGTTCATTTACGACCGTTACTTGTATTAGCTTATGTACCACATGAGTCATAATGGATTAATTTACCAAAAAAGAAAATAGTTATGGTCGGTTCTTTTTTATATGATAGCCATAACAAAAAAAAAAAAAAAAGACAAAGAAGGAAAAAAAAAAGACCTAGAAACAAGAGACCCATCTTCCCATTTCCTATATCATAACTCATTCATGTTGAGTGCAAGTTCCTATAAGTGAATAAATGAGATATGCAAAATTAGAGAACATCAAATGATATTTACTCCATAGATCTATGTCTTCCATCAATTGTTCTATATTAGCCCCCTCATCCAACCTCTTAATTTTTTCTATGGGCCCTTAAAGGACAAGATATATAGCTACATCATGCTGGTGGGAATGATCTTATCAAGACCCGAACAATACCATTATCATGGTAAATCGATATATACCT
This sequence comes from Lumnitzera littorea, assembly GCA_024138015.1. Classification (NCBI taxonomy): domain Eukaryota; kingdom Viridiplantae; phylum Streptophyta; class Magnoliopsida; order Myrtales; family Combretaceae; genus Lumnitzera; species Lumnitzera littorea. The sequence continues at coordinate 109,996,169 of JAMXBB010000002.1, read as the reverse complement.
TACAAAGGCCTAAATTAACCCCCTTGTTGATCATAGGCCTTTTATACAACGTACAAGGCTCTTTCCACTCTAAGTTACCATCAGGCATATAGACGAGTAATACCAAGCATATTAACTGCAATTACTAATTAATCATGTAAATTACTGAAATAAAGCATAGAATATGGAATTCCATAACAAAAATATTACAATACAAATTAAATCCATATAACTTTGTCTACCTTAAAAGTTAAACCAAACAAAAGAAATACACAATTCTTAGCCATGACTATCAATTCCCTCTTTCGCTCTCTAAAGCACACAGTCCCATCCTGACACGAAACTTACCTTGGGCATTCTACGGCCCGAATCAGTGAAGAGGTAGCCTTAGATCAAAAGAAATCTATTGAGATATAAGCTTACACTTAGTGAGCTAATCCCTTCATTATGCTACACAACAATTTATTTAACTATACAAACGTATGAATGCATAAAACACTCAAAATACCAAACAATACATGCAGTAACCTAGGAACCACATGCAACTGAGAATTACGCCCCTTGTAGTTAGGGTTAGAGATAATTAGCCTATACAAACCATTAACCAAGTTATAGCATTTGGTTATATATTCTACTTGCACCAATATGCTCAAATCAACTCAAACATATATATACAAACTTTACTTTTCATAGAGAATATACACTTTCCTTTTCAAAAATCAAAATCCCAAGCCTAGTGGTATGGTAGCCTTCACAATCTACATTATAAGTCCTAAGCGGAAGTCACAAGACATAGCCATTCACTAACAGTTAACGTCCCTAGGTGCCTAATAAGCCCGAAAGCTAAGATAGAGACTCAATAATATATAAGTGGCATAATTGTTGCCTAATCCCTAAAGGAGGCCCTGCTCCTATGAGTCCCTTCCCACCTCCCATATAAGGCAGCAGTTAATATAGTTATGATATTAATATGAGAAATGCATGACTTATTGAATTCCATAATCGAATAATTACTTGATCCGATTTTCACTGTGATCAGACAATTGCATTCCATAACAACAATATATATCAATCATCATAAACAACTCTATTTATTATCTTATTAGCAATTTATGGAGTTCAATCACAATATCACACACATACATTTCCCAAATCTCACATACATTCAAGTTTGATATGACAATTTAAATGCATCTACACTACAAATAAAATTAAGTATAAAGTCATCGAGAATCACTCATTCAACCATAGTTGATCAGTCGTAGTAGTTCGAGAGTAAGTTGTCTCCAATAGTTGGGTCCCCTGAACATTGTAAATATGGTATTATAAGAAATTGAAATAAAAAATAAAATGCTAACTTAAAATCCTTTAAGTTATACTTATAACTTAGTCTTACATTTCTCTTAATTATACTAAATCTTCAATCGCTTATAACTTTCTCATTTTAAATCCAATTTTTGTGATCTTATAGTTGATTTCCATCATTTTTTAGTGTTCTTTCACATGGTATAGTTAGATTTTAGAGATGGGGCCTAAAATTTTATCTACTAGTCAGAATAATAGTGTCCCCTAGGTTTTAGTCTTCTTTTGGGCTTAAAATTGTTGTTAGGCTTTTTATTACTTTGTGTAGTAATTTGGGCTTAGGCTTGGAACTTTGTTCTAGGCTTAATACTTCCATCAAGGTTAAATTTCCATCCCTCATATAAGACCTTGGTAGTATCTAAATTTTCTTGGATTCCTTAGTGGGCTTAAGTGGTCAAATTGAACTTATTTTTGTATAGATCATTGTTTGTAACTTTGTTGGGCTTAGGGAACTTTATATGGACTTCTTATAAGCCTCATAACACCTTTTCTTTAGGAGTTAAGGAGCTAGTCAGAAATTCCATGAAGACCCAACTAAAAGTTCCAAGCTTATTTTGAGTGTTTTAGGTCTAGTTTTGAGTTTTAAGCTTTTAACTCCTATCTTACTAGTCTTGTTTGATCTTTTCACTTTGTTTACCTTATTTTATTGTGTTGTTAAGTTTCTATTCTTTTGGTTCTAGATCTGGTCGATTTGGTTTGGGTGGCTTCCAACTTGCTTTTCCACTTAATTCATCATTTTCTTAAGTCTAAGTGACAAATCAAAGGTTTACACTACTTACACTTTGATTCCAACTTAACTTTTTCTTAGTGTGGGGATTATTTTGTCATAGTACTACGTGAAGTTTATAAATCATACACTTATCATAGGTGCTACAAGTTATCTTAGGTCCTTATGAGTTGATTTCTACATTAAAGCTTCATGTAGTGATTTTTCCTTCACCTAAAGCTACATTTAAGCATGTGAAGCTAAGTAAAAATAAGAGTAACACTAGAATAGACTCCAATCTTGCTACGTCTAGCATGTTTCCTAATCATTCATGCACTTGTTTCATGATTTTCTCAAGTCATAAACTTTTACTCTAAGTGATAGGCAAGTATTTTATAAAATACTAAATACAGTATACTCATATTCCAATGTTTATGTGAAAGATTCATAGAGCTTAGTACTTAGTATAAACTAACTAGGATATCACCTTATGTACGTAATAATATCATTATGAACATCTATAATCTCTCAGGCATAGTATTCTAAAGGTACTCAAATCAAAAGCTTACTCTTTCCAAGTGAATATAAAGGGTAGATTTTATGCTTAAATGTCCTCCTTAGCTCTTTGTTTTCCTTTCCCTTTTGTGTGCTCCTTAAGTTTCCAAAGCTTAGGTGCTTAAGGGTGGTTTTGGGTGTTCTAAAGTTTCTCAAAGAGAGTTGCATAAGTTTCCTAAAGTAGCTTTTTGTGTAGACTAAAGTGAGGGCAACAAAAAAAATTTCTTTTATGCTCTGTGTATGTATGATGAAATGGCAGTGATGAAGATGAAAGTAGGGCTTTGTTTTCCTATTTTGTTTGTAAACTAAAAGTGTTTGAAAAGTGAAAGAGAATAAGAGGATTTTGGTATGAAAGTAGCCAATTGTGGGAGTGTGTAAATGCATCTCAAATCTATGTCTTTTATTGTTTCTATGCTTATCATGTAATGATTGGATGATGTAAGCATAATGGGTCAAATAATGATTGTGAAAGACAAAGGAATAGATGTTTGATTGATAAGGAATGGCTTGTTATTCTCCCTTTTTCAAATTGACATGGTGTTGTCCTTTTAAGGGCAAGTACTTGTCAAATCCATCTTAGTTTGATATAATATCTTATGTGATTTGTTGAACCACTTATCGATAGGTAATATGGCTTATATGAAGAGAAGTAGATTGTCTTATCTTGAATCTTGTAGGAAGCTATCGTATGATAAGTCAATCTAACTCTCATAATTTTAAGTTGAAAGTGAATATAATTGGTTGGCTAAAAGTCTTACATGTGTAGTCCTTTTAGGGTTTGGTTCTTCTAATAGTTCATATATTACAATTTGCTTGTTAAAAGAAATTATAGTTTTCTAAAGTCAAGTAAAATTTGGTTAAGTCCGAGTTTCCAATTATTCATTTAGGGTTTCAAGTTTTAAGTATCCCTAGCTCATTTTAAGGTTAGGGTTTTGGATGATTTAGAGTTTGTTGTTTCATATTAGGGTATTTAGTAGTTTAAGTTGAGAATTCATCTTACTTAGGGTTTAGGATGATTTTTTGGGTTTTCAAATACTTCAAAACTTTTGAATTGAGAAATTAGGTTTGATTTCTAAATGTAAACTTAAATTTTTAGTTTAGTTGATCCTCAGGAATTATCAAAAAGAACTATTGGTTACTTGAATATCACTTAAAGCAGCAAGGTTTACAGATCTTTTGCATTGAAAGCATGTACCTCATTTTGATCTACTATTTGATTTTAGAAACATAGCTACCAAAGTATTAGATATTGGTTTCACATGTTCTAGCCTCAGTTTACTCACGTTAGCACAAACAGTTGGTGCATATAAAGTAAGATACCGAAGAAAAAGCACCACATTTCATATTAAGGCAATCATTTCTAACTTAAATTTGCAAGTTACTTAACGAAAGTGCTTCAATTATGTCCACAAGCATAACATAACAGCTTAGGAGCCTAAAAGTGCTTCGATTTCTAATAACAAAATGCAAAAGTTCTTCAAAATAAAGTGCCCTACCGTGCTATCAAAATGCACTATTTAGTACATGCACACATTCACAAACACCAAAACAAAGTTCCAAGGCAAACGATTTAATCTTTTAAGTTCACAACTCCAGGTTATCCATTCTTCAAAGTATAAATCCAAGGATGTGGGAATCGGGCATTTGTAATTCTTTCACTCATCTCGGTAGGTATCATAGGACTCTTATTTGTTGGTTTGATTGGGACCCTTTTAATTAGTTGCTTGGTCTTTCTCATCGGTGTTGAACTAGTGGTTATTGATGAGCTAACATTTTCTTAAGTTATAACATCAATGTCACACCCAATTTCACCACCTAAAAATACATTTTCATTGCAAATTTCTTACACTACTCATGATCTAATATTACTCATAATATTAAAGACATAGGCCCACAAACACAACATATAAAGGAAGAAGCAGCAACAACGTTAGCTAAAAAAATGTGTACATTTTTTTTACTCATAATTTTTTAGATACAAGTGTGTACATTTTTTTGTGCTTAACACATATTCCAAGTTTGTGTTGATTTTAGGCAATTTACTTTCATTATCTACTCATTTAACTACTACCTTGCATCAAAATCCAATAGACAAGAGGAGAGAATCCAAATTTACGCAAGTTTCATCAGCTTACTCTTAAAGAACATGAATCCCTTCATTACCAATTATGCTATAAAGAGTTCCGAGTTAGGGAACAATTGAGACTCCATCCTATTACTTGTTCACATATTATCTCTTCTAATTCTATTCACTTTAAGTTTTAAAACTCACTCTTAGGAAAAAAACTCGTCTCTTTGCTCCATCATCCAACATGAAAAAGGAGTAAAAAAAGCAATTGTACATCTATACGAGGCTTTCAATTATGAAAATGCAACTTGATAGGTAAACAACATGAAATGAATTTCGTAGATTAAACAACAATGATGCCAACTATGTTATAGTAAGTCGACAAATTTCACCTGAATGAAATTGTTACCTTGAGGTTCATTCAAACATTGAAACACTCACTCATACCAACATTGCCACTTGTTTCCTCGCCACCAACAAGTACTCTCTCACTTCCCGTCCCAGGCTAATAGCAGAACATCATTTATATTTTAGTTTTGACATGGTATTCCTTAATGAAAATGTGGTAAAAATTTATGCTATACTCACACTAACATTCTTTACGTATGATCATTGTAGTAAATTCCAAATCCACATGGACCCTTAGTTGTCTTACAACTTGCAAATACTTGTTCCCTTTGTTTGCCTTTATTAACCTATAATGCAATTTTGCCAAATTTTAGGATTTAGATAACATAAAGGCATATTATGAATAAGATAAGAGTTTCGTTAAGACCTGAGTTGTAGTATTTGAGGAGTTTACTCCTCTGCATCTCCCTTTATTGTGGCCCTCTTGAACACATGCGATACGTGTTTGAATTGAACCTTTTCTTGATAGCTTACCTCCAATTGTTTCATGTTCTTCCTTTCTACACTTCACCTATATTCAACTACATCTCTTGTGATGGCCTGGTGGATTAAGACCAATATAGCCACTAATTTCCCAAAACTACATGCCATGAATAAGAGGCATGTTGTGCTCATGAAATGAGAGGAATGTGGTCTTCTTATAGATAGTATTAACATAGGACTTAATATCTTGTTTAAGGTAATGGATAGCTAGTATAGAATGTTAGCCTTAGAATCCCTCTTAATTGCCAAAGCTACATGTATAACTCCTCTCATTCACATTTACTACATAAATATCACCATTTCACTCAATCTCAAAACCTTTATCACCGGTGAACTTCACCTTGCAATGCTTACTTTGAAATCGTACTTCTCCTAATAACTTTAACACCTGTTGTGAACATTCATAAGTCCACTTTGTCACTTCACCTCTTTACCTTTGCTTGCAGTTCATCATGTACAACTTTATACCCTCAAATATAGTGATGATAGATTTTCCCCTAAAACCAAGAATCCTTTCTTTAAAGCCCTCACACATGTTATTCTCTACAACATCACATTTGGCATGAGTTTGGAAGTATGCTTTAACATAATGTCTAAAATCCTCCTCTTTTAAGGTAGTGTGTGCTACAGGAGAATAAGCTTGCAATATTTTCATTTTTTTTTAAATCTACCATATGTGAACTCTTCACACATGCCCAAAATATATTTCTTAACTTTTGGCCTACAAACACTTTTCGCCAATTTGCTCTAAGATGCCAAGCACAAGAATGATGTTTGTCATTCATGAACATCCTTCCAATAGCTTCAACTATCCTTGTGATAACAAATTTTGGTTAGAACTTTAACTATCATTTCGTAGCAAAGGAAAAGAAAAGTTAAGCATAGCATACATAACTTTTGTTAACCATTAATGATAGTCCACCCTTCACCTATCTTCAATCAAAAGCTCTATCTTCAACAAGCTGAGAAACCAAGCCCAATTATCCTTATTCTTAACTAACACGATTACCTAAGCTATTGGAAACATCTCATTGTTGGCATCCCTTCCAACTGCACATAACAATTGGCCTTTATTCAATGCTGTAAGAAAACAACCATCAATACCAATCACATGCCGACATCCTGTTAAAAATCCTTGCTTACATAGTTAAAGCATATGTACATCCATTTGAACTCAAATTTTGACTACCCATCCACCTCATCAACATCAAACACAACTGTTGTATTGCTCATTCTTAGCTCTTCCACATAATCCCATAAGTTTTCATATTATCTTCTATAGTTACACTCTAATTGTACCAACACCCTCTCTTGAGTCCTCCTTGATAGGGATTGCGAACCAATCATGTACTTCTGATCTCATAGGCTTACCCAGTTAGCTAACCGAATTGTCCAAGGTGAACTGGGCGCTGAGGAGCAACGCATTCCTCAATCCAACTTACCAAGTTACTTTACTCTCCATGTCATTCAGGAAACTGCCAAGGTGACCAAACAACTTATTAAGCCGACCCCTTCGCAACACACATCAATCCAAGCATAGAGTCAGGATACAACCAACCCTACTAGTGCCAAAGCGAAGTTAACAGTTGTCAAGAGCTGATCACTCAAGGCTAAACCAAAAAATAAGTCTCCCTTAAACCAACCTCTGTTCGAGCTACCAAGCTACCGATGCCAACTTTACCTAATCAAAATTTGCCCTTGCTTGGATAGTAGTGTTATTAGGACCACAAAATGAGGAAATTACACGCACTATCCTTTTCCAACATCTGTACTATCCTTATTGCCAACGGATTTTTTTTTTCTGCACGATTACATTGATACCCCTGTAAATTATTCTCTTTTTTCCTTTACTAGTAGCAATCTTTTTTATAATTTACTCTTACCTAGGATTTATTCTAATTGAGTCATATAAATACTTGTACATTGTAATGGCTGCAACAATTATTAGATTGAACTTTTCGGATATACTCTCTTAAGCTAAGTATTATGTTGCTTACTTTCGAGTTATAATACCCTAGGATTACAAATCTATACGATTACCTTAAGATCCGAGCCCCTAAATTTAAGGTGCCGAATTATGTTATCTGTTTAAATTCAAACTTTATAGTAAGGTTAGAAAAATTAGACGAAATAATTAAAGTAAAGTTAATTCCTCAAAATAAGGTATATAAAATTATTAATTTAAGAAAACATCAATTTATCACTAAAGTCGATAAATATTGAAAATGTGAAATTTGAGCATTTAGATACAAAAAAATATTATAGATAAGTTATTTAACTTATAAAAATAATAAATGAAGTTGAATTATATGTAATATACATGTATTAACATAGAATACGCATTATTTGTATTAAATGCATATATATAATAATAAATTATTATTAAAATAAGGTAAATTAACATAAAAAAATGAAAGGATGAGTCATCTCATGATGTGGCAGTTAAGGATCAATTTGAATTGATGAGCCAAAAGGCAAAACACTAGAAAATGATACCTCATACATTGAAAAATCAAGAAAATGACATGTGTAAGCCGTATGTCTAATTTTTATTAATCCTAATCCATTTGGAAATTATAAATAGAGCTTGCACACTTCAAAAACAACATTTTAGAAGTTTGAAAATATAAGAAAATCACTCAAGAAAATTTCGAAAAAAATTAGAAAAAAAAAAAAGAAAATTAGAGCAAAAACAAAGCACGGAATCTGATCAAGTTGGTTCAACAGGTTGTTAATGTCCGGTTGTAGTGGCCATTTGGGGTCAAAGAAAGCATCATTAGGGGAGGTATTCCAACAAGGTTGGGTGGCCGGAGGGTGGTCGAAAGCGGCCGATTCAAGTGAACCAAATTCTTGGCCGAAACTGTGTAAATTTTATTAAAATAGAAAATGATGTTATTTAATTATGAAACTTGGTTTTATAGAGTTATTTTATGTGTATATTAATGTAGTAATTTTATTTTATTGAAATAATTATTAGAAATATAAGGTCCTTAAGAAATAACTCTATTTGGACGAAAATTGAATTAAATTTTAGAAATATTAAATAATCTTCTTTCAAGTTGAAAATTTGTATGTAACATACTTAATATATTTATTTAATTTTAGTAACAATAAGTTTTGAAAATAATCATGTTTACTATTTATTGTAATTATTTTGGATAAAATTGGCAATTTTGCTGATTTATTGAATTAATTAGTTTTTAACAAAATCAAAGTATAAGCCCTATATATTATGATTTCTGGAAGTTCATAATGAAGTTTGGGACACTTTATTTTTATCATGTGATTAAATTCACTTATTTGTTAGATTTTTACTAATTTCAAGTTAAAACTGCTATTTTTGTAAAAATATATAATAGGTAGTTTAGTATAGTTCATGGTCAATAATTAAATTACATATTTTTGTGAGTCTATAGGATTTTTCGTGGAATTATTCAGGCTCATATACTATTTATTATGTATTTTCATAATATAAACTTATATATTAGCTTAGTATATGATATAATAATTAGTACTAATGTGATATTTGTTAAATATGTAATGGATTACTATTTTTGGGTATATAATGAATGCTAATCAACTCGAGGAATGAGAAATTTTAGGATTTTTAATTTAGATTTAGGGTTTATTTGGGTTAATTACGAAGTTATAATAGAATCGATAATACGAAAGGGTAGTTTTAGACATTTACCAATATCGATTAGTCTTGATTCTTAAGATATCCTAATAGTACTCAAAATAATGATCGTGATAATATAAAGTTTATTAAAATTGAATAAGAAATGAATAAGAAACAATTGAATTAAGCTTATAAATGCAATAGTGAAAACGCATAAGAACATAGTATCAACCCGGTAGTTAACTTGGGGTCTATGTGTATTTTTCTAGGGATGATAGGTGAGGAAGGACCACATCGTGAAACTTAAGATTTTACACTACTATCGAGCTCAGGTAAGTGGATATTTTTGTTTTCGTACAAGTAAACCTATGTCTACTTAACTTGAAGTCAGTTATGTTGTGAATTATAATGACGTGTTGGATTGACTTGATACATGATTTTGTTTAATGTGTGCTAACTAAGTGAAATATTTTATCGTGTATGACCAATTCATTGATATGTATTTCTATTTAGAAAACTTGGAAATTGAACTGTTGTTTAGGGTGTTCACCTAAGTGAACCCTATGTGAAGGAATGCAATATAAAGCTAAAGTTGAGATAGTTGAATTGTTTATAATGTGGAACTTGAGATTCGTACCTTATATTAGGCTATTGTACTATTTACTACATTCATGGCATGGTACGAAAGGACCTATGGGTCGAGTTTTTGAAAGCTTAAAAATTGCTTAGTTGGCTTTTGAGCATGTAAAACTACATTGCTCAACTTATTCTGGCTACATTGTGTAACCAACTATGTATTGGATTTTTAAGCCACAGTGGGTGGTTTTTGTTAGGGGTTCTACTTACAAGTAGCTCCTTGTTACCCTAAGTCCTAGATGAAGTATCCAGATGCTTGGGTATGTCAATTAACTGAATGAAGAATTGAAAAAGTATAGGATATTAGTATCAATGCATGTCATATGCATGAGCATAGCACGAATTTTCTGCATAAACACTTTGTATTGATAACTCAGGTTATGAGATTAAATGTCCTATAGTACTAATCTTTGTGAATGTGTGTTATGTATGGCCTATTTTTTGTTTTATCCACTCTCACTTAGCTCATAAAGAGCTAAGGGGATACTTGTGTATCCTCAAGTTATGAAGAGAACTAACTGGGCAACATCTGTTGGGGAAAAAGTTTTTTGAAAGCGTGTAAGATGGAGTCAGCCGCTTTTAAAGAAGTCTTGTTGTATTTTGATCTTAATTCCATGAAGGATCTGTATATATATATATGTATGTATGTATGTATGTATGTATTTTAGATTTGGTTAAGTTTAATAGATGTAATCTTTTGTATAAGTAGGTGTTAAGCTGAACTCCAATGTAGTACTCTTTTATTATAAATAAAACTTTTGTTGAACCTAAATAGGTATTCCCATATGATGGTATATCCTATGCTATATTGGGATGTGATACAAGCAACTCTTATCTAGCCCTTTGAGCATGGACTAGTGGTGAGTAACCTCCAGCCACACGTGTGCACCATATCAAGTGTGTTTTGAGCTCGTGTAAGGTGTTGGTACGTCATATCCAACGTTAATGCATAGGAACTCCTACTCATCCTTCAACTATCATTTACTTTTCAAGCCATCTTGCAGCTTAGACCCATCCTTTGGTTATGTGTGATATTAGGTTTATGTGTTCATTTACAAATCCGTATCACTCCTACTCTTACTTAAGGTTTTATTCAATCTTAGTTGTCTCTTTATTAACTCCTTTAACTCGCCCTATGTTATACATAGAGATGATTAAAGATGTCCCTAAATTCCCAGCTAACCAGCTAGACATAGATCTCCTATTTCTATATACTTATTGGCACACATGCCTCTTGTCATAGACCTTCACCTAAAACTTAGCTATCCTTTTATTGATTGATGTTGTGATATTCCAAGGGCAAGTTTCATCCTAACATTTAACTCTAACATATGTATGTTTATTTTCTTGAAACCAAACATCTCTTTGGTGTAAAATGGAATGTCGGACAATGACATCCCTAAACTGTTGAACATCATCAAAGACCATGGATACAGCAAAAATAAGAGAGCTCGTATCAAAATCAAAATAGGGAAAGTTATGATGCTTTCCTTTATTACACTTTCTTCCATTAGTGCATGGTTAGTCATCATACCCTTAACCTTTGGAGTCCTCAGATTCTTCAAGCTCGTCATTCATATTGGCATAGTCTGCTGCATCATCATCATCATAATCTATTGCTTGATCCAAATGTTGTGCTCTTTCCTCTTCTACTCTAGCTAACTCCAACCTAACACTCGAGCCTTCATTACACTCATCCTTGGAATCTACTTCCTCATTTTCATCTCCATCAGCACTAAGCTGATCTAAATCAAAACCAATATTTAATTCTTCATCCCTAACCACATCGCCTTCAAGGTCCTCCCTTCCCAATACCTTTGGCTTGGATGGCACATCATCCTCATCAGGCATGTTCTCGTCAATTCCTCTATTAAGGTAGTGGTATATAAAGTTTGTGATACTGGAATCATCATGGATTAGCAAATAAGATGATGCATGGTTGGAGGCTTTGTAAAATATTCTACTGACATCTGTCCAATTAAGCCTTACGTGTATGTCTTTGAAAAAATCACCATATGATATTCAATCAATATGGACTAATATAATAGATAATGATTTAACCATATGCTTAAGCTGTAGGCCATTACTAATGAAAGACCCTTCATAGTTCACTGCAATGTGTACTTTATTCTCTATCATCTGGTGACCTATTAAAAAAAAAAAAACAATGATGTACATTAGAATTCCATACTAAGAATTCAAAACAATGTTTTACAAAGTTTCCATAAAAAAATGGCATATCATAAGCTTACATACAAGATGCAAATAATGAAGTATCTTTTGGTAATCACATACTGCTAAAAATAAGCCTACATATGAGATGGAAGTAATAAATAATTATTCCACACATTCAATAATTATTATATACTCGAACTCACCTAATCCTGATTCCTACTAATAGTTTCATTGCTCTTAGCTTCATTATGCTCTTCTTCAATATTGTTGATTTTTTTCCTACTTTTTGTAATTTTTTCCCATGAATTCCTTCTTTTTGTAATCATTACAATTGAAATTAGAATTGAAAATTATCCATACTGGACTTTTCACTTGTTTTATTTTTCCTAAACTTTGAGTTGTGTTTGTGTACAATACAAATAAATTTCAATACTCAATAGTTACAAAATAGGTTTTCAATACCGACTGTAAAATAAGGTCCAATAAATTATATTGAAGCAACCAGAACATGCTTTGTTTTTTCCAGTTTGCAAAAGGATCCACCAATTTTGACCATAATTGAATTAAAAAAATAGGCAAAAATGTCCTAAGGCTCACATGATAGCAACTAAACCCTATTGGGTAGGGTTGCTGTATAGTACCAAAGTACACTATTTTTAATTCATTCTTCACATATGAACAAAAAGAAAAGTCAACATCTTTAAAGACCAATGAAAAAAAAAAAAAGACTCTTAAAAGACCCAAAAGAGCATTCTTCAAATAACAATAGGAAATATCCATCCAACAAAAGAGGGTAGCCAAACTTTAACTAAGGACCTTAAAAGACCAATAATAAAAGAAAAATAGAAAAGTAGACAACTTTAAAGAAAATCATTCTGTAATCAACCTTTCAAAACGGATACAAACGTTGCATACTTTAACTATCACTACATAACAACAAACAAATAAAGAGAAAAAAAGAGAACAAGAAGAAACAAAGACTTACCAAAACAAGACTCATCGGTATTAACCCATGAATTAGATTTTTAAAAGGATTTTGATTAGGGTTTCAGTGGCTAGGGTTTCAACAATGTGATGGTTTGGAGAATCTAATAGAGAGGGTTTACTTTTGCTTTTAGTTTTTTATTTCTTGATTATGAAAAGCGACAGGTTTTGTTTTTTGTTTTTATTTTCAATGGACTTTTTTCTTAAAATATTCTAGGTTAGGTTAAACACTAAAAAATGTCCAAATTTTTTATGTTAAGCCATGTCATCATATACGTATCCATGTAACTTGACACGTCATCAATAGTTTGCGGGGTTATAATGACTTTGTTAAGACATCTCCTATTTTAACTATATAGGCAGACATTTATCCCTTGAATAAACTTTTTGAAACGTTTATTCCTTATTTAAATTGACCCCCAAATGTTTATCCCTTGCGATGTAATTTTTCAATGACTAGAAGTAACTTCAACATCCCACCATAAGATCTACGATAATGATAAAACCATAAATATTCTAATAAAAAAAAAAAGAACTAATTTTAGAACCATGTATTTCACCCTTAATTCTCTTGACTATAATCATTTCATTGTTTAGTAGAAGATTCCAATTTTCTATAATTTTTAAGCTCTACATTAGCATAAAGATGCCCTATATTTTCTAAACACTTTTATATCTATATGTATATACATCTATACCGGATTGCAAATAAGGCCTAAAATCAATAATGAAGCTGGATATTTTGTGATTTATCACATAAGGATTGAGTACCAATCATAATTCGACATGACAATTTAAATGATATAAGAGTTCTAAGTTGTTTAAGTTATCAATGATAAGATCAACCTACAAAATGGTGAGATTAGGTAGTGTTTGAATAGATGAGCCAAGGTATAGACTATCCTTTTGTAAATTTGTATTTTGTTAACATGATATTAATGCAATTTCATAGACATATCTTCTTGTAGTTTGCATTAGATAATACTGAGGAAAAGATATGAAATATAATCAAAACCTTAGTTAATCGAATTATAGTACCCCATGTAAACAAAGTCCTACATGGATAATGGAAGAGGTTAAGTAGTGGTATATAACGTCAAGGAAGATAATGTCAAGATAACGCTAACTAGAAACTTTGAGGCTAAGTGGTTAAAGAAAACCCAATTCAATCCATAATGATGTACCAAAAAATATAATATTTTTGTTAATCAACCACTGGGAGAAGCAAAGACAATGGATACACTAATCAGTAAGATTGATCGATGGAACTGACTTTGGTCCAATCACTCGAGCTAGACTCTAAGGCCTACAAAGTTTAGCTCAATAGATTTTATTCTTATAATTGGCTTAGTACGAGTCTTAGTATTAGGTTGCCCCTTAGTTAAACTCTTTTCCTACTCAATCTTTCTACATACTCGTCCAAGCTACTAAAGATTGAGTTGCCAACTTCAAAGCTACCCCTCTACAAGTTGACCCCCCAAGCATTGACTTGCCAATTGCCAACCTACCGACTATTTGATGCATCTTCGGGATTGTACACATAGAGGAGCACCGCAATGAACAAGAACAAAAAGAGAACAAAAGGGGCATTTAGCAAATCTGAATAACTACTGGCTAAATATGACACACTAACTAATCCTACTTAGCTTGATCTGAACACTAAATATGACACAAATGTCGAATTAGGGTTACTCACCACTAACTCTAGCTAATGGAGTTAGATAAGAGCTAAGGATAATAGAGAACACATAGGTTACTCGATGAGGAAAATCTATAATTTAATATTAAAGTAACTTATTTGCGTACAAAAGAAGTCAAGCTTTTATATGACCTTAACTTGGGTTACGATAATAAAGGAAAAGACAAAATAGATAATGTACGAAAAGATTCCTAAAACATACTAAGAAGGGTAAAAATGACAACTAACATTCTTTATGAGAAAAGAAATAATCCTTCTAGAATGTTGTGCTAAAAAACACGTATCAGGTGGTGGTTAGTGGATTGTAATGCGACTGGTCTTGTTGATGTGAGTTCTTAGACAGCTTGACACTTATAAGATTCAACTTGGATGAAGTCAAGAGAGATTCTGGAAACTAGGTCTATTGGATCTAGGTTAGGTTGGAGCTCAAACATTCTAGAGCTTCTTAAGGTCAGTAGCTTAGCAACTCGACTCGGATAGATGCTTGGTGCTCAATAGCTCAAAAGCTATACTAATCTTGACTATAGTTCGACACTTAGGTCTAAAGAAGTGTTAGAGTTCGAGATCAATAAAGGAATCCTTATCTTATAAGGGCTCTTGAGCTAGTATTTGTCGAGTTAATCCTTGTAATCTTCTAGCTCGACTTCGTATGATAAGTCTAAGGAGTTGATTTCTATCATCTGCCTAAGGGTTAGAAAGATTTGTCCTTAAATCTAAAGGAGCATCTTATGGTTACTCTTCTTTGGCTTCTGCTAGGATTTCATCAGGTTAGTATGGGATTAGGTCAACTAGGAAACATCATAGTTTTTGGGTAGCTCGATCTGGTAGGTGTTGTAGTTGATCTTTGTCACGCCTCGAAGCGGCAGAGTCGTAACAGCCCCGCCGTGTAAACCATCCTAAGATAGAAGTTGGCCTTACAACCGCTATCTTAGACCTGATCTACACAAGGCGTCCGTGATTAACCCACTTTGAAGTAAACAGTTTGTAATTTAAATAATTCATTTACCTAAGAAAGTGAGAAAAGTTATATATAATCACTATAATTCAGTTATTACATTAATCAGAGATGAAAAGTAAAATATGTGTTGATTCTTCAATGTTTTTCCTCACTCCCCAGAATCCAGCAGTTGCTAGCTTCAGAGTAGTTGTTGCCGCTTCTTAGCTAGCACCTGCACGACGTCTATAGGGATGTGAGCAACCACAGCTCAGTAAGTTAGGACGGAGGACTTAAAACTATACCATACACACAACAAGGTTTTCAATCACTTATTAGGTGCAATGCATGTGCAAGCAAATGCCATCGCAAGACGTTGTTTGGCCCGTCATGAGATTAAAGAAATTACGCCCGCTCTAATCCGGGTTGAGGAGTTGCCGTTAATGCAACAGCTCATGACCAAACCCAGGCTTGTGTAATGGAGACCTTGCTCCTCCTGCGACTACCTTCGAACCACTGTCTTCACCCCCGCCGTGACCTCCTCTCCTATCACTTAGTTCGACTGAGGATGAAGAAGGGACCATTTTGCAATCCTGCACTATCCCTTCCGAAGGGGTCGGTATTTGGTCAGAGAGTCCTAAATTCCCCTAATGGGTTGCCATGCATGTCCAATTATGATTACTGGTCGAATATTTAATTAAGTCCAGTTTAGGGTGATCAATCCTTTCATACAAATCATACAGTATATGCCAGAACAACAAACAGAATCATAGCATCACCCATAATCAAGCATATGCACATATTCAACTATCTAACAAGCACAACTAAGCATAATCTTAAGCCTCCAAAATACAGCATCGTATTAATCCCAACTTACCTCGACTCCTCGCTCACTCACTCGAGGTCCGATTTGCTTAGGCCATCGCCGATCATCCCTATAATACGAACGTGGTTTCAGCTTTTTATATAAATATTATAAGTTCATTTTATCCTATAACGCTTATTGTTAGGTTTTGTTTAAGGTTTAATATGCCTAATTATCTAGGTATTAAGTCTTTTACAATTATTCTAGGTTTGGGGTTAGGTTCAAGTTCGGTTTTCGCATCGATTTCCAAATTAGGTTTTAGTTCAATTTCTAAGTAATGTTTTAGATTCCAACCCTAGAAATCCATTTCAACCCCTAATGTGAAATTAATCACATTATTTCCCGATCTCCTAATTACCATCATTACCTCTAATTAGTATTTTAGTCCATCCGGTACACTTAAATCCTTATTTGTGTACCGAATTTACTCATAATGTGAGAAATTTTTACATTTTTTATATAATTACATAAATTCAAGTTTCCCATCAGATTTATTATACGTTTTTATTATTATCACAATATCAATTTTTATTATAATATTTCCTATTGATTATATTTTCAATAATTACTTATTATGTGTTATTACCTTTTATGTATATATTACACTTCTAATTTTTCTATCACTCTAACTATCATCTCTAAACATCAATTATCATTTCAAAATGTCTAAATTCATCCTAAATCAAATTTTACTCCAATTTACCCTAATTTACAAAATTATCTTAAAATGTACTGTTTTTCCATATTACCTATTTACTACATAATTAACCTAATAATTACATCTAACACTCTAATTGCTACAAGTATCATACTCCATCAGATTTTAACATCCTAAAACATCTACTTATTCACTAAGTCAATAATTAATATCCTAATCACCTAATTGACTCCAAATTATCCATTTTATGCCTCATTTTAGGGCCTAAAAATTATCTAAAAATTTCAAAAATTAATTTTTGAAAACGGGCTTCATAGCACTGTTCTATATCATCTAATTAATCTACACAAAAATTTTGGGCTTGAAACTACACTCCTAAGGTCATTTATTTCTAAACCGAAATGTGCTTGGTTTTGCACGATTTCTTAGGGACCATATATTACAAGACATAACTTCATCAAAATAACATTTTTCTTAAAAACTATATACAAAAATATCCTATAATAACAAAATTCATAATTTTCTAATTTTATTTACTATTTTTACAAAATTACACAAGATTTGGGCTGGAAATCAAACTCAACGTTTTGGGTGGCTCCGGCCACCGCGGGCCACCGTGGCCTTGTCGGCCAGCCTAGGTGCTGCCACCA
The DNA here is from genome assembly GCA_024138015.1 of Lumnitzera littorea. Lineage (NCBI taxonomy): Eukaryota > Viridiplantae > Streptophyta > Magnoliopsida > Myrtales > Combretaceae > Lumnitzera > Lumnitzera littorea. The sequence goes on along the minus strand of JAMXBB010000002.1, from coordinate 109,978,388 downwards.
CCATGTGGTGGTGGTGGCCGTCCACTTCCAGCTGCTCGTCTGGTAAGGGTTCCCTTTAAATGCCCTAACTGCACAGTTTTTCTTATTTTTTTTCTAAACCGAATTTTTCTCTCAATTTTCGACTCTCCCTAATTTTCTCAGTTTCCAAACTACCCAAATGAGCTCTGTGATTTTTTTTTGCTATTTATAGACATTTTCTGTAATTATTGTGCATTAAATTAGATAAAACAATTACTTTATCCCTTAAAATTTGGCTTTTGTGTTGCCTAATTCTTATTGGTTAATTTTTCTTTTTCTTATCCTGACATGCCATGACCAAGTTTACATCATTCCACACCCTTCCAATTTTTTTCTGATTTTTCCATAATTATTTTATAATTTTCTTTAATTATTTGCTTAGTTTTTGGCCAATTTAAGTATTTACGCATATTTTTATCTACACGTAAATACATGTGGGGTACACGTGAACATTCCTAATTATTATTTTGGTTATTCTAAAATTTTTAATATACATATAATCTATCTCTAGTAATTTATTAGGTATTATATTACACTTTTCGCCTTTTCAGTAATTAGCAATTATTATGCTTAAAATCTGAAAATTTTATAGTCTCTTATTTTATTACTTATTTTCTTAAATTTAAGTTTACGGGGTCATTTTTACTAATATTCTTCTCAATAGTTTATAATTTGGGTTTGATCGGATCTTTTAACCGATCGCCCTAAACCTTGGGTTCTAAATTCAATCATACGGTAAATTGGCTTAATTTTGGGGCTTACAATCTTCTTCAGGACCTTGAATGAACCATCAACTTATGGAGATAGTTTACTCTATCTCAGGTGCAAAAATCTATCTCGGTTGAGGTGGATCTATATTAAGTCACTTAGTTTGAAAGAAACAATTCGGTAGTTACAACTAACCTATCCCTTACTGCCTTTCATTAAACTTGGCAATCTTCTTTACCATGGACCGGTGTAGCTCCTATAATCCTTAGGCTCTGTTAACTCCAGACTAGTTCTCTTTGGCAATTGTAAGAGTGCAGATCATATCTAGAGTGATAGTGAGGTTAAGTCCATAGACAACCTTAAAAGGAGTCTGCTTAGTAGTTTTGTAGACAATTTAATTGTAAGCAAACTCTACAATAGGTAAGCATAAGTCCCAATCTCTTAAATTCTTCTCCACAGCAGCTCGGAGTAGGGTACCTAACATCTTATTCACCACTTTAGTATGGCCATCATTCTGGGGGTAGCTACTAGAGCTGAACATGAGTTTAGTCCCAAGTCTCCCCCAAAGTGTCCTCTAAAAATAACTTAAAAATTTCGCATCCCGATTTGATACGATGGCCTTTAGAACTTTATGTATACGATGGTCTTTAGAACTTTATGTAATCAGACAACTTCCTACAATACTAAATCAGCAGTATATAAAGCATCATTATTTTAGTGGTACAGAATGAAGTATGTTGATGAGAATCAAGTTACGGGGCTCCTGACTTGCAGTCGAGCCCGAAGACTAGAAGGGCTAGCACAATGAATCCTCATGTTCTAACTAACCCCTGCCAAGGCCGAATACTTACTTACCGAATCACTTCTAATGTCGTGATGTATAATCGCCCTTTATTTTATGGCATGTCAAGCTGACGATTACTCTCTATTGCTAAGCCGCCCAATCACTAGGCATTATCTTTGCCGAAAAGCCGAGAGAGATAATTCGAACTGATTAAGCCATCCTTGCTTAAACAAGCCCATCTGTCCATACTTTTTGTTCGCATTTCCTAACGACCCTGTCAATGCTACATCACCATGTGTACAGTATCACATGTAGAATCTGTAGTACCAATGATTATTTTCCTTGTATATTCATTTTTGCCCCTTTGTAACATGTACATTACCTTTTTAGGAAATGCCTTTTTTATCTTTTCCCTTTTGGGCAAGTTACCATAGTTTGCGGGTATAAATACTCCTATACTTATAATTGCAGCATGATCAAATTACCTTCAATACACATGAGTACTTTCTTCCTTGCGTAAACATTACTTGTTTACTCTCGACATTACTTTTATCCTTTCCCTTAAGCAAGGTTAAGGGGTAAGTAACCTCACTGGACCAATTCGTGCATCATATCAAATTGTGCCGTGAGTCTTCAGAAGTTCTTTTGATACGTCATACCCTTTGGAACTATTCGTAGCTTTTTGCTTACTGCTCCATTCGTCTTTGTCACTCTTTTTGTACCTTTCCCCATTAGCCCTTTTTCAAGCTTTCTGCAAGCTTAGACCCATCCAGCAACCGGCCTTGTTTTTTCTTGGTCACGATCGCACCATATGCTATCTTATTGAAGCAATCTATGATTACAAGGATTATCCCTCCCTCTAGATGTCTAAGGCAACTCTAGGACAAAGTCCATGCTGAGGTCAGCCTAAGGTAAGGTTGATATAGGTAACGACATATATTCTCCATGTGGTTCCTTCCTCACTTTTGCACTCTTCATAGCTATCAACAACCCTGTAGACATCCTTGACCATACTGGGCCAATAAAAATTCTCTCTTAACAAATTAACTGTTTTGGTCTCTCCAAAATGGCCAGATAATCCACTACTATGAGCTTCCCTAACCAACAGCTTACATATGGAAAAGTTCAGTATGCATAGTCTCTTCTCTTTAAACAAATACCCATCCTTCAGGTAGTAACCTTCAATGGCAACTACTCCTTGACACTTCTTAAGAATAGGACCGAAGTGTGGGTCGTGAGCATATTGCTCAGTAATAAGGGGAAATCTCAATAACTTGGTCTGTAGGGTGGTTAGTAAAATATGCAGACATGATGGAGCGTTAATGACCATATTTGCACTACCCTTCTTATGCTTGATCAAGTAAGAAAAGCCTTCCATAAACTCCAACCATTTTACTTACCTCTTTGAAAGTTTCTCTTGACTCCCAAATGTTTCAAGGACTCATGGTTCGTATAAATCACAAACTCTCGATGTAAGAGGTAATGTTATCATACAATAAAAGCTCAAAGAAGAGAATACAAATCTTTCTCATACATAGAATAATTTAATGCATCACCACTGAACGTCTCACTATGATAACCAATAGGTTGGCGCTCTTGCATTAGTATAGTGTGAATACCAATACTTGACGCGTTATACTCCAGTTTGAACGGTTTGTCAAAGTCAGGTAAAGCTAAAACAGGCGTAGTAGTAAGCTTCTCCTTGATTTCCTTGAAGCTCTGATCAACTCGGTCATTCCAATGGAATCCTTCACTCTTCTTAATAAGCTTAGTCAATAGGATAGCAATGGAATTGAAGTTCCTAATGAACCTTCTATAGAAAGAAGCTAGGCCATAAGAGCTTCGTACATCAATAATGTTCTTTAGTGTCAGTAACTCTAAGACAGCTCAGATTTTCTCCTCATCAACTAAAATTCCATCTCCTAACACTACATAACCAAGGAAGATAACTTTACCCTAGCAAAATGTGCACTTCTTCAAGTTTCCATACAGTCTCTCAATCAGTAGAATGTTAAAAACAGCTTAGAGATATTGTAAATGGTTGGTTAGGTCGGTACTATAACCAATATGTCATCAAAGTACACGACTATACATCATTTGATCAAATGGCGCATCACATGATTCATGAACCTCATAAATGTGATCGGTACATTAGTTAGTCTGAATGGCATAACCAGCCATTTATAGGAACCATGCCTTGTTTTAAATGCAATATTCTACTCATCATCAGGTCTCATATAAATTTGATGATAGCAACTTTGCAAATCAATCTTCGACACCATGTAACTCATCTAACATGCCATTGAGCCTCAATATAAGATATCTGTACTTGACAGTAATGCTATTGATAGCTCAGCTATCGATGCACATACACCATAAGCCATCCTTTTTTAGGATAAGTAAGGTTAGCACGATACAAGGGCTCATGCTCTCTCTCACATATCTATGCTCTATCAGCTCGTCTACTTATCTCTTTAGTGTAGTAGCCTGCTTACGATTCATTCTATAAGTAGGTTTGTTCAATAAGGTTGTGCCTAGCTATAAGTCAATGTAGTGTTCAATGCCTTAGATTGGGAGTAGTACTTTAGGCAGCTCTTTTAGGAACATGTTGGGAAATTCATCTATTAACTTCCAAACCTCTTCAAGTATATTGTCTAAATTTCTTAATTCTAGCAATCTCCTAATTAATAAGAACAAAGGCTCATTCGCCTTCTTAGTAGTTCAGAGCTCTCTCTGGCTCATCACCTATGCCTTCTTCTCGTTAGTTCAAGTGAGCTAATTATGTGTCTCGTTTGCGTGGCTTAGTGTTACAGGTTAAAACATAATCTTCTTTCCATTCTTTGTAAAGGCATAAGTGTTCTTGTGTCCATCATAAATAACAAGTCAGTCTAACAACTAAGGTTTCCCTAATGACAGGTGTAAAGCTCCCATGGGAATAACATCTCATATTACCTTGTCTTTGTACACATTTCCCATATAAAATGGTACGGTTACCTATTCAGTCACGTACAGGGTTCCCTTATCATGGAACCGATGTAGCTTTTAAGGTAGGGGGTACTTAGAGGTCGATAAACCCATCCTCTAAACAAAGGTTTGAGTGACAACATGGTGCAACTCCCTCCATATACTATAATCATGCACAGTTGACCCTTGATGGTATACTTAGTATGGAACAAATTTTCTCTCTAGTCTCCTTATTGCTCATCATTAAGTTCAACACTCATCTCAACACCAAGGTCATCACTTCTCCCTGGTCGACATTGACATTAGTTTCTTCCTCATCCTTGACTTCAATTTGTCCAACATTTTTCTCTTCTTCCTTAAGCTCACTTTCATCGATGCTATCCATTACATTACCTTAGAGCACCATAGTACGTTAGTTAGGATACTTAGTAGCCATGTGTCCATAACTTAAGCTCTTAAAGCACTTCACCTCACTCGTCTTTTATCCTACAATCTATCCTTTCTCATAAGTCCTTAGGGTCGGCTTATCATCAACTCGACTCTTTAAACCTATTCACTCATTGTCGGGTAAGTCATTCTTCTCTTTTGCTCAAACATGTCTTCTCAACTCAAAATGGGTAGGTCAGCGAAGAATGGGTGTTAACACAAAGCTTGGTCTAGCTTTGCTTGATTATTTCTCCTCTGCTTCTCAACCTTCTACGCTATCTTAATGGCCTCTTCAAAGGTATAGAATCTTTATACTTCCACAATGTTATGAATCTCATATTTAAGTCTAGAAATGAATCTTGACACTTTACGAGCTTGGGGCTCGCCTATGTCTACCCGGATCATTAACATCTGGAACTCTTTAATATAATCATCGATAGTTCAGTTTCCTTAGTGAAGCTCTTGTAATTTAGTGAGTGTATCTTGCAAATAGATCTCAAGTATGAATCTTCCCCTCAATAGCCTCTTTATCTCTTCTTAAATCTACAAATCTCATCTTCCATCTATCACTCTAGCTGCATTTAGATTCTTTTACCACATGATAGCATATCCAGAAAATTTAAGTGCAACAAGTAAGACCTTTATTGCCGTAGTATACTTATAACAATCAAATACTTTTTCAACCTTCTCTTCCTACTCTAGGTATTTATCTACATCTCTAGTACCGGTAAAGGTCCAGATCTAGACTTTGACATTATCAAGTCCTCGAAGAGCTTAGTACCCTTACCCTTCTGTATCATAGTACTCCCCTTCTTCTTCTTCATCAGCATCTACATCTATTTCCTCTTCATCTTCCTTGATTTCCTCCAACTCAAGTCTTTATTGAGCAAGTCGATCTGCTATTGCTCTAGCTTGATGAGGTTGAACTAGGTGATTAGCTCGACTAACATGGCCATTTCTTCATTTTTGCACATTTTCTGCTTAGCTACAATTTGACATACCCTACAATTGTTGCCTATTGCCTTACATAACTGTGACGAGACTCTCAATAAGGTTGGTAAGTCTATCAAGTTTGTCATTGACTGACCTTAGGGTATTACTTTAATGCCACTATCTTAGTTACCAATGCTTCTTAATAACTTTGATGACACAATACTCAACAAAACCCTTCTACTCATTATAACTTAGAATCATACCAACACATCTAACCTTTTAATATCCAACACAACACAATGTGATACAAACTAGACTTGCCCTGTTTCATAATGGAAAACAAGGTAAAATAGAGTACTATGAGTTACCTCACTTAAGAACAACATTGTAGCACCTATAGAAGAACACAACAACCACTAACAGCAATACAAACAAAACTTTACTATAACTTCAGTGTAACTTCACACATTCCTTCTTAGAATCATGCTTTGATATCAGCGAAGCTGACGTTTTTTTGAAGTTGTACACATGGAGAAGCACTACAACAAACAAGAATGAAAAGAGAACAAAAGAGGGTTTAGCAAATCCAAATAGTTACTAGCTGGATATGACATACCAACCGATCCTACTTGACCTAATCTAAACATTCGATGTGATACATGAATATTAAACTAGGGTCACTCACCACTAACTCTTACTAAAGGATTTAGATAAAAGCTAAGGATAATAGAGAACATGCAGATTACTTGATAAAGAAAATCCGTAATTCAACGATGTAGTAACTTGTCTATGTACAAAAGAAGTAAGGCTTTTATATGACCTCGGCTAAGGTTACAATAATGAAGGAAAAGACAAAATAGATAATGTACAAAAAGATTCCTAAAACATACTAAAAAGGGTAAAAATGATAATTGATATTTTGTACAGGAAAGGAAAGAATCCTTTTGGAATGTTATGCTAGAAGACACATGTCAGGTAGTGGTCGGTGGATTGTAATGTGACTGGTCCTATTGATGTAAGTTCTTAGACAACTTGGCACTTGCAGGATTTAACTTAGATGAGGTCAAGAAAGATTTTGGAAACAAGGCCAATCGGATTTGGGTTAGGTTGGAGCTCAGACATTATAGTACCTCTTGAGGTCGGGTAGCTCAGCAGCTCAACTTAGATAGGTGATTAGTGCTCGATAACTTAAAAGCAATACTAATCTCAACTATAGTTTGACACTTAAGTCTACAGAAGTGTTGGAGTCCGACATAAATGAAGGAATCTTCATCTTGTAAGGGTTCTCGAGCTAGTATTTGTCGAGTTAGTCCTTACAATCCTCTAGCTTAGCTTTGTGTAACAAGTTCGAGGAGTTAATTCTTATCACTACTAGTCCATCTACCGACCCTTGGCCTGTTAGGCCCCTATGTACTAACTTTAGACCTACCACTTATGATGTACCTATGAGCTCAATTATCACTAAGACTTATAGTAACATATTTAGAAGCAATGAGTCCTTTGAAATATCAAAGAAAGTAAAGTGAGAAGGTCTACAAACTGACTAGAATAACTAATGTGAAGCTGCTCGAAGGATACGACACACCAATAAATACAATACGACTTGACACTTTACTTAATACGACTTTACCCGCTATTAATCATGAGTTACTCAGCAAGATTAGATAAGAGTGTATGGAAAATAGACTTGGAGAGGGTTGTCTCTGAAGAACAGCATATTCAATGTATATTCGTAGGAAAGATGATTTCGACTACAAGGAGAAGGGACTATTTATGATAAGTCCCTAAGACAACATCGCAAATAAAGAAATCACAAAAAGGCATATACAAAAATGGGATTCCTAGTACATACGAAAAAAGAGTAAAAAGGATAAAAGACAAAAATGGAAAAGTAGTATAATGTCAGATGAAAAGGATAGGTAACAGTATAACATTGGCTCCATACTAAGATGCTTTGAGCATAGTAAGCGAGAGGAATCAAGATGTTGCGGCGATAAGGAGGCCAAGATGGGATGGATGCCGTGAAGGTTAGAAGGAGGTTAAGAGAATTACTCAGCTAGGAAGCTACCTCCCATTACTTGGTAGGAAACTCTCAGTAGCTAAAAGTCAGACACTTGGTACAGAGCCCTCGACTAGAGGGTAGTTAGTATCGGCACATGAGAACGAACAAAGCATAATATAACTACTTGGAGCTCTTAGGGAATTCAACCATTCTCCTTCTGTATATTGTTTCTCATCATCGGTGAGTTGACAAAAGAGAATTCTTTGAATGAGGGACTAGAGGCCTCTGAGGTAGGCACAAGTGATTAAGCTAGTGGTCAGTAACCTATCAACTTATCAGTTAACTAACTCCTAACCTCCCAAGGTTCATCCTGTTTCAACTACATTGATTGAAACTGAGTCCTGACTTACTTCTCATTGCTTAAATTGATCATTAGCTCTCCTTAAGCAGATTTCATGCCAAAGTACGACACTAACATCTCCCTGCCACTTATTATTCTATCTCGATAATTGTACTACTATTCCTTCTACTTATTTGTCTTTTATACCCTTTTAGGCAATATCATTTGCATATGCCTTTTGTAGTCATTTTCTTTCCATTTATTGCCTTAGGAGGCTTACAATAAATAACCTCTTAAATTTTACAACCAAAATATCTCTTTATCAATTATTGAGTATATTTAATATCGTCTTCCACTTTAGAGTTTTCTCCAACTATTATCCCACAGTCTTATTTGACCGTATAGTAGAATGGCTAATGGCAAGTGAACCTTAGCTCGAGCTTATGAGTGATATCAAGCCCTAAGTTAAGTTGTGTTGAATCCTTTAGTGAGTCATATCCGTAAGGGTTGCTCTACATTTAGCTCCTACTCCACTATATTTTCTTCACTTGCATAAAGGACCCATTACTTCTTGGGTAAGCCCTAAGTGAATACTCAGATCCTTAGGTGTACCATTGATCAAATAGCTATTGATGCAAAATCAAGCTAATTGGAAAGCAATAATTATGTTTCAAATCCTCCAAGCTATCAACAAAAACAATTATACCATTTGGTCCCTCTATCAACAGAAAATTGGAATAAAAATGTAGTGTTTACTACTTAATTATTAACTACTTGTGGATCGAGATGTTATAAATGGTATTAGAAGTTAGAACTAATCCCTTAACGATAGGTAGATGATTTGAACACAAACTAATATGGAAGATAGTGAAGAGTGTCGCTAGGGTATGACTCTTGGCATGTCTATAGATTGATGTATGATTGAGAGTAACATGAATCAATTGAATTGTATACCAAAAAGAGGGAAGAATTAGGCCTAATCTTAAAGTTTGGTGATGAGAAAGTTGCATATTGAAGGGAAGAGATGATAATACATTGATTGTGTCATGCCTCAAGAGTGGTAAGATTATAATAATTACGTTGTATACACCAACCTATGATAAAAGTTGGCCACTCAATTGCTATCATAGACTTGTTCACATAAGGTACGTATGATTAATAACTCTAAAGCATTTTCAGTTTGGGATCAAAAGTAAAATAGAGACACTTGATTCATTTTTTCTTTTGAGAACAATAGAAATTTGATTCATATCTTTCTTTTTAAAAATTAGAAATTTATATGGAGTTTGTATAGGAGAGACTTATAAAAGAAATTCAAATTCTTATTTATAGTAAAAATAATATTACAAGTTAGTTTAGGTCATACAAATGGCTATGTTGACTCCAAAATGAAAGACAAACAAAATGATCTAAATCCATTCACTCCTCCCTCTAAACTTGTTACCCATCTTTTATACATCTGAAGGTTAGTTGATCTTGTCTATCTTCTAAGATTTGCAAAAAAACTATAGAGGTATGGGCAACCACCGCTTGATAAGGAGACAGAAACAAAAGCATATACAACACAATATTAAGTAAGGTTATTAATCAATTAGTTAGATATAATGCAATGTAATCAAACATATGTCATCTGCATAACATTGTTTGGTCTATCATGAAATTAGAGAAATCGCATTCACTCTAATCTACGTTGAGGAGTTTTAGTGCAACGGAGGTATGCTTGGCCATAATGCCATTTAACCATCCCCAAGCTTGTGCTATAGAGGCATGCTCCTCTCAAGACCTTCATCGAACCTGATGCTCTTAATCTTATCGTGACCTCCTCTCTTGTTATTTAGTTTGACCTTAAGAGTAGGAGAAGGCCAAATTTAGCTACCCCATTGAAAGGTTAGTTTTTTTGTTAGAAAATCTTAATTGTTTCTCTTAATGGGTTGCAATGCATGTTCGATTAATGTTAAAGTTCAAGTTTAGCTTACTTTAATTTAGGGCTAACCTACCAATTGAAAACAATCAAATCGGGAACAAAGTAAGGCAAGACAATCAAAACATGTAATAGAGCTACCAAATAACGTAGCATAACAATTTCTAAGAGCACACGTTGCATGTGCACAACCAACTATTTTATAACTCTAAATAAGTATACACATCAGCCTTTAAGAACTTTTATATAGTATTCCAAAATGCTATTAAGTATTGATCTTACTTACGTAGATTCATAATCACTTTTGTAAGTCAGAAACCTAAGTCCTTCTATCATCAATAATCCCATATTACAAATTATATTTTAGTTTCCATATAATTTTCTTAGAGTAATAGTATTCTAATTGTTATATTTTTTATTAGGCTAATTATACTTTTAATATTCCTTAAGTGCTTACTATGAGCTTTAGGTATTATTACTTTTACATTGGTTATTTGGACCTTGCTCTTGACCTTCTACTAGGGTTTCTTATGCTTATAGTATCTTCTACTTAACCTTTTATTCGAGTATCCTAGGTCTTGGTGCCTTCTACTTAAGTTTCTATTAGGATTTAAACTCATATTCCTTGATATGAAACCTTTTATATAACCTTTTACTAGCATCTTGACTTATGTCTCTTATTAAACAGATCTTCTACACAACCTTCTACACAGATTTAGGTTAGAGTTTCTATACTAGAATACCTTCTATTGAAATTTCCACTACTATGTTTAAAATTAAGTTAATTAGGGAAATTTCTATAATACCTTTTGCATGTCACTAGCTTGGTCCAAAACATCCAAAGGAACTTTTACATAACCTTCCATAAATACCAGCATCCTTTACCTGTTCATCTAAAATTTCTAAAAAACTTTCTATAGGCATCAGAATTCCTCCATTTCAATAAAAATCCACTTTTCACACTTATCTTCACTTGTTTTAATTAAATCTAGTTGGAACTTTTCTACTATCAACTTGCATAGCTCAGAAACTCATCAATTTGGCATACATAATTTGGAAATTCAACAAAAAAAGGGAGTCAAACATTACTAATCCACTAATTGCAACAAAAAATATTAATATAACAACTTTTCAAAAATCAACTTAAGCAATTAAATTAAAATTATAATGTTTAGCTTTGAAAAACCTATCTTTTCAAAAAATCCATCAATCTCATGTTAAAATCAAACACCTACATACTACATATCATTAATGGTCACTCAAAAAAGTGTATAAAAATTAGATTTGACAATATCTTTCAAAAAACAATGGATTTCTCGAAATTCTAACATTTTGGTTTCTAAAAATTTAAAATTAACCCCCTAAATAAAAGGATTTCATAAAAACTTTTTACATAGTAAATATTTACATAATGTAAAGTGTTTACAGAAAAATTTTATAAGGAAACTATGTCAATGGGGCTTTTGAAAATCAAATAGAAAATTGGTTTTGAAAGTTATATTTTTTAAGGGTGATATATAAAATAGAGACTTTTTACTAAAATAAGAATTTTACACGAAAATAGACTTAAAGTAATGTTTGAATAAATTTTTCCAAATTTTTTAGATAAAATTTGATATTTTTAATGAACTTTTGAAATTTTGATTGAAAATCAAACTCACAGGAGTTTGAAGCTCTAGTGGCCTTCGATGGAAGGACGTTTGTCAGTAAGGATGGGCATTGCTTATAGCCTCTATTAGTGGTGGTAACTTGCTGTCAAGTGCTCCTTAAGTATACAAACCCTAATCTTGCATGTTATTCTTGCTTAATTTTTCCTCATTTTTCTGGAATTCTCTAAAAACCTTAAAATTATTCCAAGAATATCTTCCTACTTCATGAGTGTCTAAAGAGTCTACAATGATGAAGAGAAGGAATATTTATAGGCCTTTGGGGTAATAGGTAAGCAAAAAGTATGAGTGACATGTGTTGGTCTTCCTCCTTTCTAACTTGCTAAGTGTCATAGTTGTTTCCTCAAACCATGGTTTTGTCTATGATTTCTCATAAAACCAACAATATAGTCCTTGTTTTTCAAGGAAACCATGTGCAAAAACTATAAAACTCCTTAGTTTTCTTCCTTAGTCTTTTCATGAAACCATCAAACCTTATGGTTTCTAACCCATGGTTTTACGAAAACCAATAACTTATTAGTTTATTATTTATTTCGGTTTATTATATCATATTTTATTCTTAGGTTAGTAGATAAGTTTAGTTGTTAGTTTCTATTAAAATTTCTACACCCTAAACCCGATTACTAACTAATTGCATCTTCCCATTTTTAATTATTTTATTCTATTTATTTATTGTATATTTTTATTTTTTAATTAATTTTTTCATTTATTTAATTTATTTCTAGGTTTCCATCATATCTCAAGTCATGGTTTTTGGAATTCTTAGAATTAATGAATGAATAAGTTGGTTTTAATGTTTTAACTTATATGAATGTTTTATTTCTCCATATTTAAAGTTCAAATTCATGAGGTTACTTTAACTATCTCTTAGGGGTCTTATTATTAATTTGGAGCCTAAACGAATAAGTTTTGCAAACACCCTAAATTGGTAGCTCGAAATTCTAAGATTATAGTTAGTTATTTTATATATTTTTTAAATATTTTTTACTTTTATTATTTCTAAATATTGTTTCATGTCGTTTTGTTAAATTTTCATTTTTAGTTAATTTATGTCCAAGATTTTGTTAGTTTGGTTACTTATACTAATATTTCATTATTCCATTTTGGGTACCTAAATTCTTTGGATTATTTTAAGTAATTAGTAGCACTAATGTATATTTCAAGTTATATCACATGAGTTTTTACAAGTGTCCTAAATTTTTTGTGCTAAGCACCTATTTGCTAAAGTACAGATCTCACAGATTGTAGGAGATATTGAGTGGTGGAATATAAGGCTAAGGTAGATAATATCAATATAATATTAATTAGAAACTTTTAAGTCAAGTGATTAAAAAGAGAAAATTAGTATATGTTGCTTAACTATTGGCTGCTTTAGAGCTAGAGCATTACACAAACTAAAGTTATATTAGACTCCTATCATTATAGATTATGTAACTTATAAAACCAATAAAGCTCCAAAAATCACCACTTTTTTTTTTTTTGTTTTGCTAAACATACTTCATTAAGACAACATGAAATATTCAGAGGTCTAGAAGGACAATCAACATAAAGAAGTCTAACTAAATAGGATAGAGTTCTATAGACTTAGAAACTACAGCACATCCCATTTTTAGCTTGAAGTGCTATCCAATGAGCACATCAATTATCCTATCTAGGAACAAAAGAGAAACTACAAGATTGAAAAGAAGTCTTCAGCTTCAAAATATCTCGAATAATGCCCAATATTCACTCGGAACTGCTATCTAATTTTGTATTGCTTCTGTTACTGTTAAGGCATCAAATTTGATAGAAATCAGCCTCATTGACTGATCACACATAGCCAAGCTGAAGGACTCTAAAGACTCAATAGAAGAATACTAGCCCAAAATCCCCTCCAAGATGGAAATTCCTATCCCAACTTTTGTGTTTCTCTTCTCTACTAACCTGACTATCAAGTTGTCACCTATGTTAGGCCTATCAAACACAACCCAAGACTACTCGAGCCAACCACAATTGTCTGACCCCAACTTAAGTTAAATACCTTTTAGTGAATAGTTGATTGAGCTCCAACTTGATCCAGATTAGATCGGCTCCTAATTGCAAATTCTTTTACTCATCTACTTTATACCATATTTCTAATGTCTAGCCACCAAATGATACGTGTATTTTCACACGATATTTTAAAAGGATTATTTACTTTCCATACTAAATATTATTTCTCTCTTTTACCCTTTTTTAGTATGTATTCTATAACTTAATTATAAGAATACCCTTTTATTTTTTCATACATGTAAAGTAGCCCTAGTGGATGAGTATATAAACCTCCACTTAATTGTACGTAAATAACCAATCATCAATATCTGAATATATATAAGTTCCTTTTTGAGTAACCCTAGTATTCTCATTATCTTTCAACTCTTATCTATTCCCTTTAATAAGGAGTACTGATGAGCAACCCTTTAGTTCAAACCAATGAGTCATATTTAGCGGATTGTAGGTCGAGTAAAATCAATTGGTATATCATATCCAGTTGGTGGCTACCCAAACTTTGCTAGCTTTTCTTTACTTCTTTTTAGTTTACTTCATTGTAGTATTTCTCCATATATCCGACCCTGAAGATGCATCAGCTTCGCTGGTATCAAAGCATGGTTCCAAGAGGGAATGTATGAAGTTGCAATGAAGTTTTGGTTTGTGCTTGCTGTTTGTGATTGTTGTGTTCCTTCCATAGTTGCTACAACATGTTCGTATAAAGTAAGTTTGGTGTTATGAACTATATAGTGAAAATTTGTGTGTTGGTAAGTGTGGTTCTATTATTACTCTATTCTTATTCTATTTTTCACCACAAGAATGGAGTGAGCTCAATTTCTGTCATGTTCGAGCAATTATTGAGTGTGAAGTTGTTAGAGTGTGTTAACTGAAGTTTTAGGTACTACAGTAGCAGTATTTTCTGTGTAGTGTATTGTTAATTTGTTTAAGAAATATTATATCATGTTAGATTTGAGTATTCATGATGTTATTGGTTACCAGAGTAGTGGCACTCAATCTAATCGTAGTTGTAAGCCTTAAATGTAAGCCTTATAACAGTAGGATCAAACTTAGTATATAAAGTTTATGGCGATCAGTTAAAGGATCCGATCGGGCCTAAATTGTAAGATAAAGCTAGAAATATTAGTAAAAGTAATCCCGTAAGTATGAATTTAAGAAAATAAGTGATAAAATTATAGAATATTATACCAAAAATCAAAGAAAAACTAGAAAAAAAAAATCCATATTTGGGTTGTGGCAGTTAGGAGAAGAAAGAAAAAAATTTAGCCAATTAAATTCATCTACTTAAAAAGGGAAATTGGAAGAAGATAAAGCAAATGTCAAGTCTATTTAATGCACCAAAATTTCTTTAAAGCTCTATAAATAGCCAAATTTTTACATAAGCTTATTTGGTTTGTTTAAAGTTGTAGAAAATCGAAGAGAACCAAAAATTAGAGAGAACTAAGGTTTTACATAAAAATTTCAAAAAATATGTGTAGTAGGAGCAGTTGGACCAAACCCACGAACTATCACCACCTGGAACCAAACCGTCGCCATCACCATTCTCTAAACCCAATGCTTGGACCGACTGACATACCCTAGACCATCGTTGGTGGTTGGAAGTCCAAAAGTCTGGTGAGTTCCAAATTCCAATCGATTCTGTATAATTTATTAAAATTATTAATTGTATAAAAAAATTATGAATTTTATTATTCTAATGTTTTATTGTATATAGATTTGGGGAAAAATATTGATTAAGTCTAATTACATCTAGAAATATAAGGTGCTTAAGAAATCATGCAAAATCGAGCAAGTTTTAATTTAGAAATAAATAAGCTTAGGATTGTATTTGATTGTGTTTATAAATAGCTATATATGCATGTGCTTGGGTATTTGATTATGCTATATTTTGTGTTGTGTTGGATGATTGATATGAATGGAATTGAGTGACATTGTTTGATTGCCCAAAACCGTACCTAACTATATCTGATCTAATTATCCTAATTTGACATGCATTGCAACCCTTTAAGGGATCATTAAGGTTTTCCAACTAAACATCGACACTTTCAAAAAAGATAGTGTTAGATAGCATAATAGTCTTTTCCTCATCCTTAGTTAAACTAAGTGATAGGAGAGGAGGTCACAATGAGGATGAGGGCATTGGTTCGAAGGATAGTCTTGGGGGGAACGGTGTCTCCATTATATAAACCTGAGTTTGGTTGTAAGTTATTATATTAACAGAAACTCCTCAATCCGGATTAGAGCAAATGAAATTACTCTGATTTCACAACAAACCGGACTACGTTGTGTAATGGCACTTGCTTGTTGTATTGTATATAATTAATTGTTTGATTACCTTGTATTTGTTATACTTTCATAAGTCTCTAATTTAACTTACTGAACATAACGGGTAATATATTTAAAATTTGATATTGTAATATTATATAAGTTTATTACTTATTTTCTTAAATTTAAACTTACGAGATTACTTTTATTAATAATTCTAGTGTTATTTATAATTTAAGCCCGATCGGGTCTTTTAACCGATCGCCCTAAATTTTATGTACTAAGTCTGATCCTACAGTTAAAAGGCTTACATGAATTTCGATAAATAACGGGTAATATATTTAAAATTTGATATTATAATATTTTATAATTTTGTTACTTATTTTCTTAAATTCAAATTTATAGAATCACTTTTAAGAATATTTTTAGCTTTATTTTATAATTTAAGCCCGATCGGATCTTTTAATCGATTGCCCTATTATTTATGTACTAAGTCTGATCCTACGGTTATAATGCTGATATTTAGGGCTTATAGTGGTCATAATGGAAGTAACACTCTTAGGTCAATTAACGACAAACTTACTAATCTTGTTAAGAGTCTAGTCACTGTGATACAAGTTAATAAGCAACAACCCTAGGGTATGCCACAATGCAACCTAACCAAAAATGTTCTAGAGAGAGGCTATGGCTAAGGAAATCGAGCTAATCGCCTAATTTAACCCCTTCGAGCTAAAGGAGTTGCAGACCAAGTTGTTAGATGAAGACTAGAGTTGGAGGAGATTGAAGAAGATGAAGAGGAGATAGAAGCCAAGGAGTATGGTGAGGAAGAAGAAGAGTTTGGTTATTACCGAGCATAAGAGCTAGGATGCCGAGCTCCTCGAGGACTAAACAATGTTAAAGTCTAAATCACACCCTTCGGTAGAAGTGGAGATGCAGTTGAATACTTGGAGTGGGAAGAAAAAGGTTGAAAAGGTGTTTGATTGTTATAATTATACAAACACTATTAAGGTCCGACTTGCTATACTGGAGTTTACGGGGTATGCCACAACGTGGTGGAAAAATCAAAATGCAGCTAGAGTAAGGCATAGAAGATGAGGAGTAAGGACCTAGGATGAGATGAAAAAGATTGTTAATGGATAGATTTGTGCCTAAAACCTACTTACAAGATACATTTGCAAAATTGTAGGAACTTTGCTAAGGAGGTCAATTTGTTGATGACTATGTAAGAAGGTTCCAAATGCTTATAATTCGAGCAGGCGTGGAAGAACTAAAGGCCCGTATATTATTAAGGTTTATTTATGGGCTTAAATATGAGATTCATAACATTGTAGAAGTGTAGAGGTTTTACACCTTGTAAGAGGTGATTAAAATAGCGCAAAGGGTCGAAAAGCAAAGGAGAAGTGCTTTGAGTCAACTTGGGCCAACATTTTCTTGAGCCCCTGTTCCACACCAACCTATTCAAGCCAAGTTGAGGAGGTTATACTGAGCTGAGGAAAGGAATAACCGACCTAACAATAGCCAAGCAAGTTAGTAAGGCTAAGTAGGATAGCCAAGCCGAACCGAGGCTAGGCTAACCTTAAGAACATATAAGAGAAGATAGACCTCCAGATGGAAGACTAATGAGGTGAAATGTTTCAAATGTTTAGGCTTTGGACATAGGGCTATTGCGTGTCCGAATTGACATATTATGGTGCTTTGAGGAGATGTAGTAGATAGCATCAATGAGAGTAAGCTCAAGGAGGAGAAGTATGTTGGAAAAGCTGAAATCGAAGAGGAAGAAGAGACTTATGTCTATGCCAACCAGGGAGAAGTGATGACATTAGTCTTAAGACGAGTGCTGAGTTTCCTATGAAACTCTAAGGAAGATCAAAGAGAAAATTTGTTCCATACTAAGTGTACCATCAAAGGACAGTTGTGCACTATTATAGTGAATGGAGGAAGCTATACCAATGTAATCACATAATCCTTTATGTAAAGGCTAAGTCTGCTGACCTCAAAGCATCCTTAACCTTATAAGCTATATTGGCTTCATGATAAGGGTGCTTTGTACGTAATTAAATAAGTAACCATACTGTTCAGTATTAGAAATGTGTATAAGGATGAAGTAGTGTGTAATGTCATCCTTATGGAAGCTTTACATCTATTACTTGGAAGACCTTGGTTGTTTGATTGATTTATTACTCACGACGGATATAAGAGCACTTATGCCTTTGTTAAGGATGGAAAAAAGGTTGTGCTACAACCCATGACCCCATCCTAAGTAAACGGGGCTTATAATCAGCTCACTCGAGCTAGTAAGAAGAAAGCCTTAGTAATAAGCCGAAGAGAGCTCCAAGCTATTAAGAAGGCCGAAGAGCCCATGTTTCTATTGATTAAAAGATTGCTAGAAATGAGAGATCTGAAGGATGTTCTAAAGGAAATCTGAAGGCTGATTGATAAGTTTACCAACTTGTTTCCTAAGGAGTTGCCTAAGGGACTACCCTAAGCTCGAGGCATAGAGCATACTATATTGATTTACAACTAACCACCACCTTATCGAACCAACCTACATATAGAATGAATCCTAGATAGGCTACCAAGCTGGAAAGATAAGTAGATGAGCTCATAGAACCAAGATACGTAAGGAAGAGCATGAGCCCTTGTACTGTACCAGCTCTGCTTGTCCTTAAGAAGGATAGTTCATAGCACATGTACATCGATAACTAAGCAATTAATCAAATCACTATCAAATATAGAACCCAATACCGAAGCTTGATGACATGTTGGATGAGCTTCATGGTGCCAAAATACTTTCAAAGATTGATCTGCGAAGTGGTTACCGCCAAATTCCCATGAGATCGAGTGATGAGTAGAAGACTACCTTCAAGACTAGGCATAGTCTCTACAAATGGTTGGTTATGTCGTTCGGACTTACTAATGCGCCAAGCACATTCATGAGATTAACGAACCATGTGATGTGCCCTCTGATCGAAAGATGTATGGTCGTATACTTCGATGACGTATTGGTATACAGTACCAACCTGAACAACCATGTTCAACATCTTTAAGCAGTTTTTGACATTTTGCAAACCAAGAAGTTATATGGAAATTTGAAGAAATGTACATTCTACCAAGATGAAGTTATTTTTCTTAGGTTTATAGCATCAGGGGAAGGAATCTGAGTAGATGAGGAGAAGATCCGAGTTGTATTGGAATGGTCGAGGCCGAAAAATGTCACTGAAGTTCGAAATTTTCATGATCTAGCTTCTTTTTATAGGTGATTCATTAAAAACTTTAGCACCATAATTGCCCCATTGATCGAGCTGACAAAGAAGAGTGATGGGTTTAGATGGAATGACTGAACTGAATAGAGTTATAGGGAGATCAAGGAGAAGCTCACTTCCACCCTTATCCTATTATTTCCAGATTTTGACAAACCCTTTGAATTGGAATATGATGTGTCAGGAATTAGAATTGGCACCATCCTGATGCATGAATGATGACCTGTCACCTACCATAGTGAGAAGCTCAATGGTGCTGCCCTAAACTACTCTGTATACTAGAAAGAGTTATACTCTCTTTTTTGAGCCCTTACTGTTTGGCAATACTATTTGCTGCCACGAAAGTTTATTATTTATACAGATCATGAGTCTCTTAAGCATCTTAGCAATTAGAACAAACTCTCTAAGAGATAAGCCAAGTGGTTGGAGTTTATGGAAGGGTTTTCATACGTAATCGGATACAAGAAGTGATACGAATTGGTAGATGAACACATGAACCTAATATCACGAGTAACCAAGGGATGAGTTCGGACCGTGAGATGGCTTGAAAAGTAAATGATAGTCGAAGGATGAACAGGGGTTCCTATGCATTGATGCTAGATATGACACATTAATGTCTCACATGAGCTTAGAACATACTTGATATGACGCACAAGTATGGCCAAAGATTACTTGCTACTAATCCATACTCAAAGGGCTAGATAAGAGTAGCTCGAGAGTAAGTAGCATAACACTTAGCTCAAGAGAGTATGTTTAAAAAGTTCAATCTGATAACTGTTGCAATTATTACAACGTACAAGTATTTATGTGACTCAATTAAGGAAAATCCTAGGCGAAAGTAAATTACAAAAAATATTCCTACCAGTAAAGGAAAAAAGAGAATAATTTATAAGGGTATCAATGTAATCATGCAAAAAGAATATCCGTTTGCAATAAGGAGATTATGGATGTTAGAAAAGGATAGTGCACATGTAATTTGCTCATTTTGTGGTCCCAATAACATTGTTATTTGAGTAGAGGAAAATTTTGATCAAGTAAGGTCAGTGTTAATAGCTTGGTAGTACGGACAATTAGGACTAAACAAAAGTTGGTTTAGTGGTGACTCATTTTTGGGGTCGACCTTGGGTGATCAACTCCTGAAAGTTATCAGCTTTGCTTTGGCACTAATGGGGTTGGTTGTATCCTGACTCAATGCTTAGACTGATGTATGTTGCGAAGGGGTCGAGTCAACAAGTTGTTTGGTTACCTCAGCAGCTTCCTGAATGATGTAGAGAGCGAAGTAACTTGGCAAGTTGGATTGAAGAATGCATTGCTCCTTGGCGCCTAGTTCTCCTCGAACAACTTGACGAGCTAACTAGGCAAGCCTACAAGCTCAGGAGCATGTGATTGGTCCGCAATCCCTATCATCCCCTCTCGTATATTTGAGATTTGGGATCAAATCTAGCTCGGCTCTAGATTGCTCGTACTCAGGAATATACGGTTGGAGATCGGCAATGTTGAAGGAGTCTGAGACTCCATATTCCTCAGGCAAAATAATCTTATAAGTATTAGGATTGATCTTTTCAAGCACTTTGAAATGTCCATTAGCCTTAGGAGATAACTTGCTCTTCCTCAAATTCAGGAATCGTTCCTTGCTAAGGTGGATCTAGACCAGATCATTTGGTTGAATTTCTCTCTTTTTCTGCCCTCATCTTCGCCTCTCGAGCTTAGTAGAAGCTCGCTTAATTACTTTACCACCTTTGGGTACATGGTTTTGATAGCCTCGACCCTCTTTGCAACTAGTAAGTCATCATCGAGCCTCAGTAGGGGCACCTAATCCATTGGGAGTTCGAGGTTAAACCCACAAGCAACCTCAAAAGGGGACATGTTTGTCCCATTATGAGTAATCTTGTTGTAACCAAATTCGATGATTAGCAGGCACATATCCTAATTACACATGTTCTGTCTGACAACAACCCGTAGTAAAGTTTCTACTATTCTATTGACAACCTCAATTTGTCCATCAGTTTATGAATGACAGGACATACTGTACAATAGCTTAGTTCTTATTCGCCTCCATAATGTCCTCCAAAAGTGGCCCATGAACTTTGGGTCTTAGTCTGAAACAATAGTTCTTGGTACTTATGAAGCTTGATTATTTCCTGCAAGAAAAGAAAAGAGATAGCTGAAGCGTCGTTAGTTTTAGAACAAGGTATGAAATGTGCCATCTTGCTAAATTGGTCTACAACCACCATGATAAAGTCCTTCCCTTAAGACATTCGCGGTAATCCTAACATAAAGTCCATACTTAACCCAATCTATGGTTTGGTCAGGATTGGTAAGGGTAGATAATGTCCTTACTCAACTTGGCTCTTCGCTTTTCAACAGGTCATATACTTTTCCAACACGAATTAGATATCTCTCATCATCTTCGGCCAAAAGAATCTTAAGGATAGCATCTCATGGGTTCAGTGCTGGTTGAAATGTCCTATCAATCCTCCTCCATGCGCCTCGCCACTAGCAAATCTCTCATGAAACAGGTCGGGATACATAGCCTTCTCTTCCAGAATAAGTATCCGTCCTCCCTATGGTAATTGTCTAGTGTCCGTCCTTCTTCACACTTGGCATGGATGAGACCAAAGTACGGACCCTCAACATACAAATCCTTTATTGTGGAGAAACCAAGTAACTTGGTCTGTAGTTCAGTTAGAAGGGAATGTTGTCTTGATAGGGCATCGGCTACTACGTTGCTCTTCCCATTCTCGTATGTCACAACATAAGAAAATCCTTCCATGAACTTGATCCATTTGGCTTGCGTCCACGATAACTTAGGTTAGCTCCTCAAATACCTTAAGGATTCATGATCGGTGTAGATCACAAACTCCTTAGGTAGCAAATAATGTTGCTATACCGTTAAGGCTCGGATTAAGGAGTAAAACTCCTTATCATAGACAGAATAGTTGAGTATAGCTCCTCAAAGTTTCTCGTTAAAGTAAGCAATAGGTTATCCCTCTTCAACAGCATGATACCTATGCTTAGTTCAAATGCATTGTAAGTCCCAAAGCTAAGCCAACTGACCGTAGGATTGAACTTAGAATATAAGGTTTTGGACGATTGGTTAAGGAATCCGATCAAACCCCAAATCATAAATTATTGAGAGAAATATTAGTAAAAATGACCTCGTAAACGTGAATTTAAGAAAATAAGTAATAAAATAGGAGACTATAAAATTTTCAAATTTTAAGCATAATAATTGCTAATTACCGAAAAGGTGAAAAGTGTAATCTAATAATTAATAAATTACTAGAGATAGATTATATGTATACTAAAAATTTTAGAATGACCAAAATAATAATTAGGAATGTTCACATGTACCCTACATGTATTTACGTGTAGATAAAAATACGCGAAATTACCTAAATTAGCCAAAAACTTAGTAAATAATTAAAGAAAATTATAAATTAATTGTGGAAAAATCAGAAAAAAATTAGAAGGGTGTGGAATGATGTAAACTTGGTCGTGGCAAGTCAAAATCTAAAAAAGAAAAATTAACCAATTAGAATTAGGCAACACAAAAGCCAAAATTTAAGGGATAAAGTAATTGTCTTATCTAATTTAATGCACAATAATTACACTAAAGCCCTATAAATAGCAGGAAAAATCCAGGAACTCATTTGGACAATTAGAAATCAGAGAAAATTAGGGAGAGGCAAAAATTGAGAGAAAAATTTGAGTTAAAAAAAAAATAAGAAAAACCGTACAATTAGGGCCTCTAAAGGGAACCCCCACCAGACAAGCAGCTGGAAGTGGACGGCCACCACCACCATACGGTGGTGGCAGCACTTAGGCCGGCCGACAAGGCTACGGTAGCCGGCGGTGACCGGAGCCACCGAGATCAGTGAGTTCGATTTCCAGCCCAATTCTTGTGTAATTTTGTAAAAATAGTAAATAGTTTTAGAAAATTATGAAACTTGTTATTTTGAGGTTTTATTGTGTGTAGATTTAGGGAAAAATAGTGATTTGGTTTAATCATATTTGAAAATATAGGGTCCTTAAGAAATTGTGCAAAACCGAGCATAATTAGAACGGAAAATAAATAGGCTTAGGAGTATAGTTTGGAGCTCAATTTTTTTCTGTAGGATGCTCATGAGATATAGAACAGTGCTATGAAGCCATTTTTTTAAAATTAATTTTTGAAAATTTTAAGTTAATTTTTAGCCCTAAAATGATGGAAAAATTGGGTAATTTAGAGTTAATTAGGTGATTAGGATATTAATTACTGATTTAGATTGTAATTAGATGTTTAGGGATGTTAATTTCTGATGTAGAACCCTAATCCTAACCTTTGGAGTATTAAGTATGGTTAATATAGGAAATTAGGTAATTAGTATAAGAAATTAGTAATATGTAAAATTGTAAATTAATAAATTTAAAAAAATTAGAGTTATTTAGATAATATTAGAGTAAAAATCAGAATAATATTAAATCTGAATTAAGATTGAATTTTAGGTAATTATATAAAAAAGTAAGATTTTCTCACATCGGGAATAAATTTGATACTCTAATTAGGATTAGCGTGTATCGAATAGCTTAGAATACTAAATTAAGACCCAATAGGATATTTGAATACTCGAGCTTAATGTGATTAATTTCACATTAGGATTCGAGCATGTTTAGGACTTAGAAATCGAACTAAAACTTAATTTAGAAATTGATGTGGAAATCGAACCCGAACCTAACCCAAAACGTAGAATAATTATAAAAGACTTAAGACCTAGATAAATAGGTATATTAAACCCTAAACCAAACATAACAATAAGCGTTATAGGATAAAATGAACCTATAATAGTTATATGAAAAGCTGAAACCACATTTGTGTTATAGGGATGATCGGTGATGGCCTAAGCAAATCGGACCTCGAATGAGTGAGCGAGGAGTCGAGGTAAGTTAGGATTAATACGATGCTGTATTTTGGAGGCTTAAGATTATGCTTGGTTGTGCTTGTTAGATAGTTGAATGTGTGCATGTGCTTGATTATGGGTGATGCTATGATTCTGTTTGTTGTTCTGGCATATATTGTATGATTTGTATGAAAGGATTGATCACCCTAAACTGGACTTAATCAAATATCCGACCAATAATCATAATTGGACATGCATGGCAACCCGTTAGGGGAACTTAGGACTCTCCGGCCAAATACCGACCCCTTCGGAAGGGATAGCGCAGGATTGCAAAATGGTCCCTTCTTCATCCTCAATCGAACTAAGTGACAGGAGAGGAGGTCGCAGCGAGGGTGAAGACAGTGTTTCGAAGGTAATCGCGGGAAGAGCAAGGTCTCCATTACACAAGCCTGGGTTTGGTCGTGAGCTGTTGCATTAACGGCAACTCCTCAACCCGGATTAAAGCGGGCGCAATTTCTCTAATCTCATGACGGGCCGGACAACATCGTGCGATGGCATTTGCTTGTATATGCATTGCATCTAATAAGTGATTGAAAACCTTGTTGTGTTTCTGGTATAGTTTTAAGTCCTCCGTCCCTACTTACTGAGCTGTGGTTGCTGACATCCCTATAGACGTCGTGTAGGTGCTGGCTAAGAAGCAGCAAACAACTACTCTGAAGCTAGCAACTGCTGGATCCTAGGGAGTGAGGAAAAATATTGAAGAATAAACACATATTTTTAAGGTCTAAGTTTTTATTTTAGAATTATTTTTCATTTCCGAATGATGTAATAATTTAGAAAAATACTATAGAGAAATATTGTAAACTTTAACTGCAATAACTGAATTATAACATATATATATAATTTCTCACTTTTATAGATAAATGATTTATTTAAATTACAAACTGTCTACTTCAAAACGGGTTAGTTGTGGACGCCTTGTGTAGATCAGGCGTAAGATAGCAATTGTAAGGCTAACTTCTATCTTAGGATGGTTTACACGACGGGGCTGTTACAACTCTGCCGCTTCGGGACGTGACACGCATCACACTCTACTTCAAATACTTGGTCAAAGCTCAACAGAGCTAAGACGGGGGTTATAGCCAGCCTCTCCTTCACATCCTCAAAACTCCTCTACTTCTTCTCTCCCCATCTAATTTCAACATTCTTCTTTGAAAGTTCAATTAGTGAGGCCACAATCATATTGAAATTCTTTATAAATCTACGATAAAATGATGTGAGGCTGTGGAAACTTCTCACGTCGGCTGAAGTGGTTTGCATTAGCCATTCAGTAATTACTCTAATCTTCTCCTCATCAACTTGTATACCGCTACTACTTGTAATGAATCCCAAGAAAATCACTTCGGGTCGATAAAAATCGCACTTCTTCAAATTGGCGTAAAGCTATTCTACTCGAAGTTTTATAAAGACTCTTCATAGATGCTCCTGGTGAGTCTACAAGTCTAGGCTATACACCAAAATGTCATCAAAATAAATCATGACAAACTTACCTATTAATTCTCAGAGCACATGATTCATCAAGTGCATAAATGTGCTTAAGGCGTTCGATAACCCAAATGGCATCACAAGCCATTCATATAATCCATGTCGTGTCTTGAAGGTAGTCTTCTACTCATCTCCTTCATGCATTTAAATCTGATGGCACCCTGATTTGAGGTTAATTTTAGAGATCACTCTTGCTCTGCTTAATTCATCTAACATGTCATCAAGCCTTGGTATGTGATACATGTACTTGATGGTGATTCGATTGATTGCTCGGCTATCTACATACATTCTCTAAGATCCCTATTTCTTTGGCACCAACAAAGCTGGTACAATATAGGGGTTAAGAGATTTTCGCACCAACCCTTTCTTCAACAAATTATTAGGATTCAACCTATAGGCAAGCTTGTTTAGCAGTATAACTCTTGGTTGCAAGTCAATTGCATGCTTGATGCCTCGGATTAGGGGCAGACCTTTTAGTAGCTCCCCTAAAAACAGGTTGATATACTCCTCTAGTAAGGTTTTTACTTTGGTAGGTAGCTCCTTGTCCTTGGGTCTCATATCCAAAATTCCTCAAACCAGTAGATAGGTTGGTCCTTCAAGCTCCATTTCTCTTTTTAACTTGGCTTAGGTTATTACCAAAGCCTCTTTCTTTAGGGTTTAGCTCAGTTGGGACTGCATGACCTTTACTTGCTTAATGGTCATAGGACTTAATTTCATCCTCCTGCCTTCATGCTCCACAAAACATATATTCCTTCTTCCATCATTTATAACTACTCGATTAAACATCCATAGTCGCCTAAGTAAAATGTGGGACATACCCATGGGCAGCACATTATAGAGTACTTCATCTCGATAACTGCCAATGCAAATTAACATGGACACCTGTTTATTTACCTATAAGGTTCCTCTATCACTAAGCCAATGAAGCTTATAAGGCTTTGGGTAGGGCTTGGTCAATAATTTTAATTGTTGGACTAGAAATGCTGAGGCTGCATTGGTGTAGCTCCCACTGTTAATGATCAGTGTACACAAAGACTCATTCACCATACATCCGATATGGAAGAGATTTTCCCTCTATTTGTCTTCTGGCACAAGACTGACACTCATCGTCCTTCTTAACACAAGAGTAGCTGGCATAAAGTTGCCTTCTTCACTATAGATAACTTCCTCCTTGGTCAGTTTGGCCTATCCATCCTCTATCAGCTCCTCTACTTCATCATCCATACTGTCGACTTCAACAGTCGCCACTTTGCCTTAGATCACCATTTTTCTTCTATTTAGATATTAAGTGGCCATGTGTCCAAATCTTTAGCATTTGAAATGCTTGATTTCACTCGTCTTCTTTCCTAATCTCTAGCCCTTCTTAAAATTCCTCGGAGGTTCCTTCTCCTTTGCTCGGGCAGTTTGAGCAGATCGGACCTTAGCAACCTTACTTGGTTCCGTTCGCATAAGTTTACTCAGAACAGATCGGCTACTACTAAGTCGGTTGACGGGTGGTCGGAACCTTCCCGTTCGACGCCTTTTTATCCTCTAGGCGGCTCGAACTACGTCATCAAGCGATCCAATATCCAAGGTTTTTGGGACATCCCTAATCTCATATTTCAATCCACCGATGAACTGAGATACAGTTCGATCCTTTGGCTCCACGACTTCACATTAGATCATTAACATTTGGAATTCCTTAATATAAGTGTCTACACTCGACCTTCCTTACCTTAGCTCCTATAGTCTTTTGAAGGCATCCTATAAATAATAATTCGACACAAACCTTCTCCACATAACTTTCTTCATTTCATCCAAACTCCTAATCTTTTGTTCTCCTTCCCTTCTTTAGGTGGCTTACAAGTTCTTCCATCGTAAGGTGGCATAACCAGTGAACTCTAACATAGCAAGTCTAACCTTTGCATTATTGGGTACATCATGACATTCAAACTGCTTTTCAATCCCATTTACCCAATCTGGGTAGTCTTCAGCATCTCCACTCCTAGAAAAACTTAGAATACGCACCCTCAACCCTTCAACTCTAAAGGTTTGTACATTTCTTTCTTCAGGCTCGTAGTACTCCTCTACTTCATCATCTCTTTCCTCTTCCTCCTCAATTTCTTTAAGTGCTAACCTTCGCCTAGCATCCATACCCATTCCTTTAGCTTGGCGCAATCGAGTTAAGGCATTAACTCGGCCAAATTGACCATTGCTTCACTCTTGCTACTTACATCCTCTAATGGGGTTATTTGTAGCTCATTGTCTATCTTCTTGGATAACTGTCATCAAATTGGTTACCAGGTCGGTAAGCTTATCCAAGCGGTCACCCACTGACTAAGGTATGAAGCTTCCTTCTTACCCTTAGCCATGTTGAGTACCACTTTCTTAGTTTCCTAGATTTCTTTAAACACTTGAATCCGACATTATTGGTTAACTCAAAAAAATGGATGTTTAAAGCACCACTTAAAGTTCTTTCCAGGAATGACAACAGCAAAACAATAACTACTAATCCCACTACTATGACAACTATACATAGCAAATAAACAAACAACCATACTTTGTTTTTACATATAGGAAACAAAGGAAAACGGAGCATAGAACTCTCTTTAACTTCCAAAGTCCTAGGTTAGCAATAGAACTTTTAACATATGAGGACAGTAACAAACCACTCAAAGAAGACAGAATCTAGCTTCAAACATAGCTAAGCTCTGATACCAAGAAGATATGAATTCGTAGATAAACACACAAACCCAATATCACGCGTAACTAAGAGATAGGTCCGGGCAGTGAGATGGCTCAAAAAGTAAATGATAGTGAAAGAATGAGGAAGGGTTCCTGTGCACTAACGTTGGGTATAGTACACCGATGCTTCACACGAGCTTAGGACGCACTTGATATAATGTACAAGTATAACCAAAGTTTATTCGCTACTAGTCCACACTAAAAAAACTAGATAAGAGTAGCTCAAGAGTAAGTAGCATAATGTCTAAAAAGTTCAATCTGATAACTGTTACAATGTACAAGTATTTATATGACTTAATTAGGTCAAATCCTAGGCGAGAGTAAATTACAAAAAAGTTCCTACTAGTAAAGGAAAAAAGAGAATAATTTATAAGGGTATCAATGTAATTGTACAAAAAGACTATCTGTTAGCAGTAAGGACAGCATGAATGTTAGAAAAGAATAATGTACGCGTAATTTGCTCATTTTGTGGTCCCAAAACACTGTTATCTGGGTAGGGGCAAATTCCGATTAGGTAGGGTCAGCATCGGCAGCTCGGTAGCATGGATAGTTGGGACTGGACAAAGGTTGGTTCAAGGGCGACTCATTTTTGGGGTCGGCCTTGGGTGATCGCCTCTTGATAGTTGTCAGCTTTACTTCGACACTAGTGGGGTTGGTTGTATCTTGACTCAATTGTTAAAATGATGTGTGTTGTGAAGGGGTTGGCTCGACAAGTTGTCTATTCACCTTGGTAGCTTCCTAAAGGATGTGAAGAGTGGAGTAACATGGTAAGTTAGACTAAGGAATACACAGTACCCAGTTCACCTTAGACAACTTGGTGGGCTAATTGGGCAAGCCCATAAGCTCAGGAATGCGTGATTGGTCTACAATCCTATTAAGAAGGGAAGTGCAAATGTAGTTGTCAACGCTCTGTTACGACGGCAAACCTTACTGACCACTTTGTAGACAAAATTATTGGGATTTTTACTCATTACTAAGTTGTATACTCATGATCCTCATTTTGGTCTTATCATAAAGCAGTGCAAAGATGGAGTTGCTATTGGGGGATATTATGTCAAGGATGCCTATCTCTTCAAGGAAAGAAGGCTGTACATTTCAAATTGTTCTATGTGTAAGCTGTTGGTTAAGGAAGCTTATAGTAGTAGATTATTTGGTCACTTTGGATAGATCAAGACAGCTAATCTGTTGAAGAAAATCTTTTATTGGTCTAGTTTGGCCAAGGATATCCATAAAATAGTTAGTAATTGTAAGGTGTGTAAGCAAGCTAAAGGGAAGAGAGAACTCCATGGAGAATACATGCCCTTACCGACACTAACCTTATCTTGGGCCGACTTCAACATGAACTTTGTCCTAGGGTTGCCTCGAACATCCAGGGGAAAAGATTCTATATTGGTTATAGTGGACTACTTCAGCAAAATGGCATACTTCATCCCATGCCATCGGATTAACAATGATTTATATATTGTTGATATGCTTTTGCAAGTAGTTATTCGACTACATAAAGTGTCAAAGACTATTGTTTTAGATCGGAACACAAAATATTTGAGCTATTTTTAAAAGACTCTTTGGAGAAGACTTGGAACTAAACTTGTGTTCAGTTCCAGTAGCCACTCTCAGACTAATGGTTAGATTGAAGTGGTGAATAGAATGCTAGGAAACTTACTTAGAGCTATCGTGAGAAAGAACTTAATAGACTGGGATCTGTGTTTACCAATTGTGAAATTTGCATACAACCAAACTGTCCACAGCAACACTAAGAAGACCCCATTCGAGGTCGTCTATGGCCTCAATCCTATTAATCCCCTATATATGATCTACACCCTTATAGCTACTAAAGAGAGTCAATCCAGAGTTAACTGAGCTCAAGAATTGTAAGAGCTACACCAGTCTGTAATTAGGAAAATCGCCAAGTTTAATAAGAGACAACAAGAGATTAGTAACCGAAGTTGCCAAGCTGTTTCTTTCTAACTAAGAGACTTAGTATGGATATACCTCAATTGATAATGATTCCCGTACTTAAGACAAAGTAAGCTATCTTCTCAAATTGATGATCCATTTAAGGTCTTGAAGAAGATCAATTATAGCGCCTACCAGATCAAGTTACTTAACGACTATGGTGTCTCCCCTACTTTCAATGTGTCCAACTTAATCCATCACCAACCAATAGAAGAAGACCCTACAAGTGTCCCAAAAGAAGAGCTAGAAATCACTTCAAATTTGAGGGCAAATCTTTCTGATTCCCAAGCAGATGATAGGAATCAACCTTATGGACCAATCGCATGTAGCCGAGCTAAAGGACTCTAAGGACTCACTTGGAGAATACTATCCTAAAGTTCCTTCCAAGACGGAAATTTCTATCTTAACCTTTGTTTTTCCCTTCTCTACTAACCTGACTATTGAGCCGTCACCTACGCCAGGCTTATTGAACACAGCCCAAGACTATCCAAGCAAAGCTTCCAAGCCGACCAGAAATGTTCGAACCTAACTCAAGTTAATTACCTTTCAACAAATGGCTAACCGAACTTCGACTTGATCCAGATCAGGTCAATCCCTAACAGCAAATTCTTTTTCTCATCTACTTTGTACCATATTTCTAACGTCCAGCTACCGAGTGACACATGTCTTTTGGCACGGCATTTCAAAAGGATTCTTTACTTTTCATACTAAATATTCTTTGTCTCTTTTACCCTTTATTAGTATGTATTGCATAACCTAATTGTAAGAATGCCATTTTGTCTTTTCATACATGTAAAGTAGCCTTAGTGGATGGGTATATAAAGCCCCATTTAATTATACATAAACAACCAATCGTCAATAACTAAATATATACAAGTTCCTTTTAGGGCAACCTTAGTGTTCTCATTATCTTTCAACTCTTATCTATTTCCTTTAACAAGGAGTAGTGACGAGTGATACTTCAGTTTGGACCAGTAAGTCATATTCGACTGAATGTAGGCCGAGTAGGATCGATTGGTGTATCATATCTAGTTGATAACTGCCCAGACTTTGCTAGCTTTTCTTTTTTTCTTTTTGATTTGCTTCGTTGTGGTGTTTCTCCATGTGTCTGACCTCAGAGATGCATCAAAATTCCACTTCAATTTTACCCTAACCTCTTTTAGACACCATTTTTAGACTTTCTTTAACAGCTAGGGCCTTGTTGATCTCTACATGCATAATATCAACCTTTATTACCATAGCTTACATGAATTTACCTTCATCATCCCTACACATAATGCCTAAACCACCTTTGCCTCCCTCTTCATTTGTTGAGGCGTTACAGTTAATTTTAATAATTCCTTGAGTAGGAGTTGTCCATATTATATGCCGTTTAGATGGGAAACATTGGCTTTAGTTGCATTGCTTCTCATCAGGTACTACTGTTGATGCTGTAACGATGAAGCTGAACCTACTACTACCATGAAGATAAATGTTGTCGCTGTTGCTACTATGAAGTTAATGTCTAAGACAACTATTGAAGTGAAGATAAAGGCTAAAGCTGCTGCTGTTGTTGTAAAGAAGGCCAAAACTACTATTGCTGCAAAGTTGAAGCCTAAAGTTATTGTCGCTCTAAAGCTGAAGGTCGAATCTGCTGTTGTAGTGAAAATGAAGTCCAAAATTACTATTGATGAGAAGATGAAAGCCCAAGCTAGTATTGTTTTGAAAAATCCTTTGTGATATGTTTAACAAATAAGTGAGCCATATAACCACTACTCTTTGTACCTATTGGGAACATTAGTGCCAAGTCCTGTTAAATGTTGTGAATACAAGCTCTTAGATTTATATGCTTCAGGGAGGGATGAGATGAGGTGTAATGCAGTTTGGTTAACACATTTGTTTTAGGTACAAAGGGCCATAGGTTCGAATCATATCACTTTGATGTGACAGGCTTATGTGATAGGGATTGTGGACCAATCATAAGCTCCCGAGCTTGTGGGCTTGCCCAGTTGGCTCACCGAGCTATCCGAGGTGAACTACGCACCGAGGAGCAATGCATTCCTTAATCTAACTTACCGAGTTACTTCACTCTCTACATCATTCAAGAAGCTACCGAAGTGACCAGATAAATTGCCGAGCCAACCCCCTCACAATACACATTAGTCCAAGCATCAAGTTAGGATACGGCTAACCCTACTAGTGTTGAAGCGGAGATAATAGCTGTCAAGACTTGACTATACGAGGCCTACCTTAAAAATGAATCGGCTTTGAACCAACCATTGTCCTATCCCAACTATCTGTGCTACCAAGCTGCCGACGTTAACCTTACCTAATTAGAATTTGCCCCTACTTGGATAGCAGTGTTATTAGCACCACAGAATGAGCAAATTATGCATACACTATGCTATACCCCGAAGCAGTAGAGTCATAGCAATTTCGCTGTGCAAACCATTCTAAGATAGAAGCTGACTATATAACCACTATCTTAAACCTAATTTACACAAAGCATTTACAACTGACTCGCTTTGAAATAAACAACTCATAAATTAAATAAATTATTTACCTAAGAAAGTATGAAAATATACATATACATTAGGATTCAAATATTACAAATCATGTTTACAGAGTTTCATCGTACTATATTTCCTTAGTAATATATTATTTGAAAATGGAAGATTCTAAAATAAGAGCTAAGATCTTAAAAATGTATCTATTCTTCAAATGTATTTCCTCACTCCCCAAGATCCAGTAGTTGCTGACTTCAAGTTAAATATAGGCCGCTTCCTAATTAGCACCTACAACGACATCTATAGGGATATAAGCAACCAATAGCTCAATAAGTTAGGATAGAGACTTAAAACTATATCTCAAACACAACAAGGGTTTTCAACCAAATTAGTTGATGCAATGTATGTATAAGCAAATGCCATTGCACGATATTATTTAGCCCGTCATAAGATTAAAGAAATTACACCTACTCTAATCCGGGTTAAGGAATTTCCATTAATGTAATAGTTTATGACCAAACCTAGGCTTATGCAATGGAAACATCTCTCCTCTCATGACTATCTTCAAACCATTGACTTTACCCTTACTACGATTTCCTCACCTTTCACTTAGTTCAACTAAGGATAAAGAAGTGACTAATTATGTTATCCAGCGCTATCCCTTTTGAAAGGGTCAGTATTTGGCCGGAGAACCCTAAGTTTCTCTTAGTAGGTTACAATACAAGTCTGATTTAAAATTTTAAGTCATATATTTAATTAAATTCAATTTAAGGTGTTCAGTCATTTCAAACAAATCATACAAATATAAGCCACAATAATAAATGAGAATTACAGCATCAAGCTTAGAAACAAGCACACATAAGCATAGACAAAGTTAACTATCTAACAATCACATCCAAATATAATCTCAAGCCTCTAAGTACTACAAATTAGTACTCCGAAATACAGTAACATATTAATCTTAATTTACCTGAACTCCTTGCTTGCTCACTCAAGGTGCAACTCGCATCGCATAGACCATCGCCGATAATCCCTATAATATAAACGTTGTTTCAGTTTTCACATAACTGCCATAGATTGATTTTATCCTATAACGATTATTATTATCTTTAGTTTAGGGTTCTAGTGTACTTAATTATTCAGATTTTTAAGTCTTTTACAATTATTTCTAATTTAGGCTAGGTTCTGATTTAGTTTTGAAGTCAGTTTCTAAATTAGGTTCTAAGTCAATTTCTAATTACGAGTTATATAAGAACCCTAAAAACTTATTTCGAGTCATAATATGAAATTATTTATATTATAATCGGGTATCCTAAATATCGTATTTGGTCTCTAATTAATATTTTAGTTTGTACAATACACTCTAGTCCTCATTTAACTATCAAATTTACTCCCAATGTAAGAAAAAATTACATTTTTCACATAATTATATCAATTTATATTTAATATTAGATTTATTTTATATTAATATTATTATAATATTATCACTTTTGGTATAATATTTTCTATTCATTAATGTCCTATATTTATATATTATGTATTATTACATAATTCACCCTTAAATCACCTATTTAACACTTTTAATACTATATTTATCATCTTTTATCCTCCAATAACATATCAAATATCTAAATTACAAAATTAACTTAAAATATATTATTTAACTATATATTTAGTACATATTATGCATAATACATACAACTAATGCCTCAAACTCCAATAAAGCTACAAAAGATATATTATAATCAGTAAATTATGGTTGTTATATTATGATCATGAAAAATACTAAGATAGTTATATATATATTATTCTTCGGTATATTGATTTTAGGTCTGATTTTACTAAAAATTAGCTTAAATTGGGTAAATGACCAAACAAAATTATAAGATTCAAACTAAATATTCTCAAAATCATAAATAAGCTTTAAAAGTCATTACAAATTAAATTCATTAAGGAATTTAATTAAAAACCTATTATTTCTTTCATATGAAAAACATGGCAGACTCAAAAAAATAATTTTAATAAATACTAAAAATATGGTTTATCAATAATTAATTTTATGTAAATTAAATATATCATATAAGGAATATTTGCACCAAAAATTAGCTCAAAATAATATTTTTTACTATTTTTGAAAATTCATACAAAATTCATTGGAGTTAGGCCTATTCTTAAGGAACCTATATAAGCACTTCCAATTTAAAAAAAAATGGTTTGATATTATGATTCTACATGCAAAAATACCTGAGGAAACCAAATTTCATAATTTTATATACATATTTGATATTTTTAATAAATTAAATAAATTCAAAAGGAAAATCGAAACTCACTAATCAAGAAGCTTCCAACCACCAGTAGTTACTCCACCATTGTCTATAGCTCTAGACATAGGGTCTACTGTCTGTTGGTGGTGGCCATTCCTCTCCAGGTGGTTGTTGGATTTGGGTTCCTTTTATAAGCCTTAAATATATACTATTTTGTCTAATTTTGCTAAAATTGGTCTTTCCTCTCTTCTCTCCTCTCCCTATTTTTTTTTTCTAATGCTAAACTGTCCAAATGAGGTTTTGAAAGTGGTTTTTTGAATTTATAGTTGGGTTTGAGATTTTTCTTCCAATTTTTCCTTGCCAAGTGTCCCTTATCTTTTACTTTTTCACTTTCTATTTGGCTTAATTTTATTAATTTACTTTTATTTCTTCAATTCCAACTTACCACACCTCATTTCTGGAATTCTCTTTATTTTTTTCATACTTTTTATTGATTTTTATTTAATTATTTATGAATTTTCTTTAATTATTTAGTATTATTTTCGCATATTTCGGGTATTTTAAGTAATTTCACATTTTTTTACATACATATAAATACATATATGATACAAATAAATATTTCTAAATATTTTCTAAGTTATTTTATGACTTTTAGTGTGCATATAATTTATCTTTATTGATTCATTAGTTATCAAAACTCATTTTACGCATTTTCGATAAATAACGAGAAATTTACATATAATTCAATATTATAATAATTAATTATTTTATTATTTATTTTCCTAAATCTAAACCCAAGGGATCACTTTTATTAATATTTCTAACTTCGTCGTAAAATTTGGGTTTGATCGGACAATTTCCTCGATCTCCCTAAATTTTATAGTTTGAACCCTAAACACTAGATTACGAAGCTTACACGTTGTCCCTTTTTGACATCTATACTATCCTTACTGCCAACAGATATTCTTTTTATATGATTACATTGATACTCCTGTAAATTATTCTCTTTTTTTCTTTACTAGTAGAAATCTTTTTTGTAATTTACTCTCGTCTATAATTTATCCTAATTAAGTCATATAAATACTTGTACATTGTGACGGTTATTAGATTGAACTTTTCAGACATACTCTCTTGAACTAAGTTTTCTTCTTCTTGTTCTCAAGCTATTCTTATTTAGCCCTTTGAGTGTTGACTAGTGGCGAATAACCTTCAACAACACTTGTGCATCATATCAAATGCATCCTAAGCTCTTGTGAGGCATCGGTGTTTCATATCCAACGTTGGTGTACGGGAACCCCTGCTCATCCTTCAACTATCATTTATTTTTCGAGCTATCTTGCAGCCCGTACCCATCCCTTAGTTACACATGATATTGGATTCGTATGTTCATCCATAAATCCGTATCATTATGTGTACAACCTAGCAGGCCTATTACAGTAGGTAAGAAAAAAAAGCGCACATTTCTAGTCTTTGGTCTATCACCATTGAAAATAGAAGAGTTTCTTTGAGTCCATCTACTGCTAACAAAAATTCCTTATTAATTAAATTTGCAATATCTTGCAAAGTCTACAAATCTTCTAACCATAAATCAACTCTGTTTATATCAAAATCATCAATGTGTATGTTGAAAACTCCAAACCAAACAACTTTGACCCATGAGCACTTGAACACAATATGTTCAGATCTTTCAACTTGATTGTGAAAACAACATAAGGGATTATTCTAATTTTTCTATGAAACAAATTAAAATTAGAAGCTAAAGCATTTAAGCTCAATCTCCAACGCTAGTGCTTATGTTTAGGTTGATAATCTAGTTGCCAAATAAATAAGACGTTTAGTAATGGTTAGGATATAACTATATATTTTCAAAAGCTACATAGAATAAACCATGCATTGAAGTTACGTTTGGTCCATTGAAATAGAATGAGGCTATAAAAGAATGTAATCCCTTTTGTGTTGTTTTATTTAATGATTGGAAGCATTATGGAATAAAAGTTACATTATATGAGGTATATTAAATGCTCTGGTGAAGGGATAGAATAAAATTCCTTTTCCATTCCACATTGTATGGAGTGAACATTGGTTATGACATAACTTTTTTGTAAACCAAATAAGATAAATATTCTATAGTAATAAAAGCTTTATGAAAATTTCATTCCAATGAATTTGAATGCGACATGAGAGCTTAGATAATTCATTGCTTGCTAATCAAATTTGATTGAGTAAGTCTAGAAGAACTCGTAGATTTGTTAGCTAAGTAAACCATACCTACTGATCTTGGACGCTGGACCTACAAATTGCATAGCCAGTTAGATTCATGGACCAGTAAATTATAGGCTTGTTTTTTCTCCTTTCCTTGGTTTTTCATGGACTTCTAGGGGTTTAAGTCCACTAATGGTTGGGTCATAGATTGAGGACATCCAATTTGATCCCACCAAGGATTCGTCCATTGGTCCACGTCTCCAATATAGAATGGAAAATAATAATATCTATAATAATATATAATTTTACAAAAAAAAATTTGTCATTTTACTTTTTAATTTGATTTATTCAATAAAAAAAAACCACATTATTTTTTCATAAAAATACCCTTATAGAAAGAAAGGTAACATTTTATTAAAAAATACCCAAATGGAAAAAAAGCAAAAACATACTTACCTATTAAAACAACTATTTCGTTTTTTTCAAAAAAAAAAAAAAAGAAAGGCTCATAAAAACAAATAGGGTTGACAATTCATGTTATCATGTTGTGTCTCATTTCTGTATCTAAATAGATATATGTCCAAAAAACCTAACGCAGCGATACGACCCATTTATTAATCATATACGAGAACCTAAACCCGTAATCTAGCATGTCTTATGTTTAGGTTGAACCCATTTGTATAAAGTTTGATGATTCGTATTACTATATTATATCTCATTTACTTTAGGTTTGATATAGTTTATTGATTAAAAATGTTATAGTTAAATTTATAAAATATTTACAGATACAAAGGAAAAGAATGATAATAATCTTTAAAATTTATAAAGACAAATAACATAATATCTTTATACTTAATAAAAAATTGCAACCTAAACAAAAGTTTTTAGTAAAGTAAAATCTTACAAATTATTGACTAAAATTTAAGTTATATAATATCATTAAATTTAATGGAACCATAGATTAAATGGATATCGATATTACTACTAGTATTGATTTCCAAATTTATCATATTGTTTCTCAAATTTCCAAAGAAGATGGTTAAATAATTTGTACATAAGTTCATAATTTTTTTCCTAGTTAAACTACAATATAGCAAAAAGAGTATATAAAATTACTAAATTTAAGTTATCATAACAAGAAAAAGTAAAATCACGACTTAAATAGATATTAATATTACTACCAATATTAATTTTAGAAATTTATCATATTATTTGTAGGATTTTCAAGAAAGACAATCAAACAATCTACACATAAGTTCATAATTTTTTTCTCATTTAAATTATAATATAGCAAGAAAAATATATAGCTAAAAATATTTTATACTTTTAATTGAGATATTAAACTTTAAAAAATGATTTATGTAACAAATGCAAATATAAAAGAATATATGGCATGTCTTGTGTTCCATATCTGAGTTGGAAAGCGTGACCAAAATTCAAATATAAATTTAACTGTATTTAAACGAGTCTAACTGTTTATGTTTTGTGTTAAATTTTTCCATATATTAACTCATTTAAATTGTGTCGTGTCGTGTCGTGTCGTGTCTGACTATAAGTCCAGGTACATTGTATTTAGGTCCTAAATTATGTTATGATTTTAAATATTAGTTAGGCATTTATGTTGTCAGATATATTATAAAGGCATGTCTTTTAGACCGTTATTGAACTTATAAGTATCATATTTCTTTAATTTTTTTTTTTTTGAACAAAGAAAATGCATTCAATGACAAACATCTATACAAACCTAAAGGCCTTAAAAGACTATTAAGCAAAAGCAAATAAAACAAACAGGTTGGGGGAATAAAATCCCAAAAACTGTAGCACATCCCAAATTTATTCTAGGTTGTAACCTAATGCACACATACTTTTGCACTCTTACTAACAAAAGAAATAAAATAACTATGAAACAAAGACTTTACAAACAAAATATCATGGATAACACTAACTAGTCTCCAATGTGCTGATGAAGGATTTGCAACTGCCTTAACGTAAGTTGAAGAATCAAAATTCAAGTTGAATTTGCTACCATACTCTAGTTCTTGCAATAAATAATCCTTCATGCATAGCCAAAGCCTCATTTAAATCTACATCCATGTGAGGTATAAGAATTGTCGTTCCCTGTAACAAGGAACCATTTGAATCACGATAGACAACACTTAATCCTCATTTGTTCTCTTGGAGATTCAAAGAAGCATTATAATTAATTTTTACAAAGTTCTCATCAAGTCATTACCATGGTGAGCGGTGTTGTTATTTGTGAGTCCCTAAAAACACATTTAGGGTAACCATACCCAGATATAAGTGTAAATACCTCATTTTTACCACTCTTTATTTTAGGATTCTTGGGCTAAATTTAAAAAATTATTATTTTTGAAGAAAAATTAAAAATAAATAATAATAAAAGTGTCGAGTTGAGTTGAGTCGAGTCGAGTTAATCATTTAGTGTTGGATCAGACAATAGTTGAATACGTACATTCAATTTAATAAATTCCGAGTCTTTAAATAATTGGGCTTCAATAAAAAATATATATATAGATATATTTTGTCCAATGAAATATAAAACAGATTTTTATCTAATTTATATTTGGCTAAATAGACTTAGACTTTATTAAACAGGTTAGTATGTGCATTTTAGGTTATATTAAAAAGTCATGGCCAATTTAAAATAAATTGGGTTATGCCAAGCCCGAGATAGAAAGCCCAAATAAAATAAGGGGTTTCTAGAAACTTGATCTTGAAAATGGATTAGATTAAATCTTGAATAAATTTAACAAATCTAAATTGGGCATTATCGTATCCTATGAATATTGAATTTGTTAAGATTGAATTTTCACAACAAAAAGATCCAAAAGATTCAAGTTCATGGTTTATAAATAGTGGACCTTTAGTTATAAGACGATACGTTTTCACAATTACACAAAAAGAAAAATTACCTACATGTCCAAATTTTTTTTTGCACAAGTCAAGTTCCCACTTAATTCAATCATGCACGATTTTTCACTCACGTCACATCTCTTGCACTCTCACTCATAACTTACGTCACTCACAGCTCATGAATTCACTTATATAGCATACATTCACATCTCACGAACACTTACAGCATACAGACACTCACTATCCTTCACATATAACACACGATCACGATCTGCATACACTCACTGTACTATCCAACACTCGTCGCACATCCATTATCTTGTACATACGAACAATTTACTGTCCAATACATACACGCCACTTGTCTAAACATAACACATGTTGCAGCAGCTACGTCCAACACGAACGCTAACCCCTACATGGCACGAATGCAACAGCCACATCCAATCTAACTCCAACCTACGTAGTAGCATACACGATCATACGCTCTAAAACTTTATACGGTCAGTCTATGAGCAGCCACGTCCAAACTGAACCCAACGTACACGTGTATAACCCAATCGTAGTGATCCGACCTGTTTAGGTAATTAGGTAAATTATTTTAGTTATTTATTTATTTTCTTTTTAATTAATCACTTCATTTTACTAACTTGTTTTTTTAGCGCAAGTTATTTAATAATTTTAACATAAACTATAAATTTGCGATTTTTTAGAAAAATTCTAATTTTTTAGATAAATTTCATGTTTTTAGTTAAATTGCATTTTTTTTTTATCAAAACTATGTTTTTTAGATTTACTTGCATATCTTATTTAAGATTCATATATTTGGTGAAGATATGTATCTAAATTTCATATCTTAATAGATCTACATAGATCTTGTATTTTAGGATTTAGAAAAATTAATTTATGCCACATAGTGATTTTTTTTTAAATAAAAATCTTAACTAGATTTAAAAAAAAAAAAAGATTTAGTTAGTTAGTTTTTTTTTTTAAATAGATTCGTGAAGTTAGATCTTTTTAGTTTTTTTTTAAATAATAAATTGATAACTAATGTAAATCTGGCTTGATTTCTTTTTTAAAAAAACAACCCACTAAATCTTTTCTAAAAAAGCAAAATTACATTGATTTAAGTATGACTAGCGGATACTTAGGTGTCACGAGCGAATTCCGTCACTCAATCTTGTACGGCACTTAGCGCTCTTGACCATACTAAGGAAGGTTAAGTAAGCCTGTAGCAAACTCATAAAGTTTAAAGAGAGAAACTCTAAAGGTATGTTATATTTACTCAAATGATTGGTGTCTTACATCTGAATGGAACACCCCTATATATATGGAAAGCCTTTATAAATTAATAGTTAAGATTAATTTGATCTAACAGTTACAATTGACTCCCAACTACCACATTTACTTATCCCACCTACTACTATACAAGATTCTGGACTTCTCTAGAATCTTCTGGAACTTTTCATCTTTTGGAAGCTTTTAGTAGGCTTAGGCTTTAGTCTTAATGACCCATTTTGGGAGGTCCGTAACATTCTCTCCTGCTCAATCCAACGACGCCCTCATTGCTCCTTCATCATGGAACTTTTGAATCTTGTCTTTGAATTGCCATAGTGCTTTGGCTGGTTCCTAACTGGCCTTACTCTCTGGTCTTTCCTTTCATATAACCATATACTCATGTCTAAGAGTCTGTCCAAGTCTCGTCACAAGTTTGTCCACGTCTCCTTACATGTCTATCAACTATAATCTCTTCAACTTCTTTGTCAAATGAATCCCGTACTCCTATTGAGGCTCTTTGTGATATAACTCTTATGGGGTCTTCCTTATCCTTGTGGAATGGTTTTAGCATGCTTACGTGGAAAACTTGGTGGAATTTCAATTTGGATGGAAGTTCTAATTTGTAAGACACTTACCCCACTCATTTCATAACTAGGAATGGGCCTTCGTAGCGCCTCATCAAACCTTTATGCAGTTAACCCCTTGTGCGTCGTATCAAATATAACTTAACAAGCACTTGGTCACTTACTTGATATTCTATCAGCCTACGCTTCTTGTCTGCAATTTTCTTCATTCTCTTGATAGCTCGGTCTAAGTATGTTCAAGCTAAGTCATTGTCGAGCTTGAATTTTCAATTTCTATTTAAAATTAATTTCTCCATTTTCGATTAATACTAAACCTTAACCCATTTAATATCAATACTCGACTAAAGAAAGTGGGAAATTCTGATTTTTTTATTTAGAAAAATTTTTGGAGTTGCCACTCGACCAAAGTTGGGAAAAGAAAAGAAACTGTAACCAATTAGGTGGATTGATTACGATTTGCCTACTGATCTTTGATTTCAATTTGAATGTAGAACTAAAGGGTTCCGAGTTCAGGGGCTAACCTATTAACGGCTACCACTATCAATTTACTAAAATTAGGATTATCCTTCTAATTATAATATTTTTAAAGAAAAACAAAATAAAAAATCAAAAGAACAAAAACTTAAGTTACTACAAATTTTATCGTTGTCCCGAAAGTGCCTATATACCCGTTAGCCGGGATTAAACAATCATAGTTCTTTCCAAAAACTTTAGTGTATTGGTTGAATTTAATTTTGCAAATTGATCGAATTTAAGTGTTTAACTGATTTGGTTGACTAAAAAAATCTAAAGGGTCCTAACTTTAAGGTAACTTAAAAAAAACCTCTCTAGAGCGTTTAATCTTTTTGTAAAAAATTTCTTTTTTATTAATTTTTATTCCTAATAAAAATAATTTTTTATGTAAAGATTTGTAGAAAATATAATGCTAAAGAACGCCCAAGCTAAAAAACAAAATAGTTTTCCATATGAGTAACCCCTAAAAAAAACCTAGTCTAAAAGAATCCTAAGCTAATATATTCACATATCTACCTAAATAAAATAACTCCATCAAGAAATAAACTTGATATAAAACTAATACTAAAAATTTCCTAACTAATATGCTCATATATATATATATATACTATGTTAAATAGCTAAGGACTAATACATAATAACATATTAATATAATAATAATTAATTGATTAACTAATTAATTAACAAATTGAAAAGAAACTAACTTGGGCTCGATTTTGGCTATGGCATTAGAGAAGCTGTGTGCTTGTATGAGATTGCAAGCTTACAAACTTATGACGTGCTACTGAATCGATACCGCAGTAGAGTGTCGCTTGTTAATAGTTCGTAGATTGGTGTGCAGCGTGACAGTGCGCTTGGTACGGTGAGCGTGATGCACGGTGGCGATGTAATGGTTGCTGATTATGCGTGGTGACTTGCTATTCAGTAGGCGAACAGTGTTCATGCATCAGGGACTTGATCAGCGATGTGCAAAGTTGATTGTTGGTGCTGTAGGTGGACGGTCAGTGAGGATGTTGAGCCGTGGGTGTTTGATCATAGAGTGTGCACTGATCGCTATAGTGGATGGTGTGTCGCGTGTTGCGTAGAAGTACTGCAACAGCGTGGGTGAAGCAGTATGGCATGCGATGTATGGTAGCCATGCCAAGTGTTACTGTTGCGTGGAGTAGACAAAGAAGTGAAGACTACGGATTGGTCTAGAAATGTTGTTGTCGGTGTCGAAGGTTTACTGGTCGTGTATTCAGGCGAAAGTGGAGTGAGTGTGCGTGGTAATTGCAGCCGTGGAGTGTGAATTGTGGATGGGTTCCTAACATGCGCGGTTGAATTGTGTAATGAAGCTTGGAGCGATGGTCACAGTTGATTGCGCGACAGTAGGGATGGTCAGGGCGTTTGGGCGAGGCTGAACACATATGAAGGTGCTTGGTCCGTGCAGATCAGTTAGTGAAGTATGTGGCTGATTGTATTTAGTTGCTGGTCATAGGGGGGCTTAGAGTTGTTGTTGTTGTCTGTTGGCTGTTGGTGATACTGTAGATTACCTAGTGTTGGACTGATGTGGTTCTATAGATGGAATTGTGAATGCATTGTGATGAATTTGTTAATGCATGAACTATGATTAGACTTGGATTGGTTGAAGAAAAAAAATTTTTTTTTTTGGCGAGACGTGTATTTATAAACCCAAAACAAATTACATCAAATCGTATCCATTCGTATCGATTGTATCTAATTTGATAAAAATTAAATTAGATATGAATCCTTTATATCAATCCAAACCTAATCTAATAAAAATCAAACTAGATTCAAATGATTTTGATTAGATATAAATCCCAAGTGTTCAACTCGTTTTTTTTGTAAAAAATAATTAAAAAAAATTGAAATAAGACACAGCAAGATTCGAACCTAAGACTTCTAGCCACCCTAATATTAATACTCCAATACTTATCCGTTAGCCCGTTGGCCTGTACCTTCATTTTAATATAATTAAATTGTACTTAAACTACATTACTCTAAAAAATATTTATTTGAACTAAGCTAAAACTAAAACTATTGACCCAAAAATAATTTTCTTCCTAAAAATTTAAAAATCTTTATAACTTTTTCTTTTCTCATTTTTTTTTTGGCATTTTCATCATTTGTCATTTTTTATTATTTTTATCCTTTACTATTTTTTATATTATTTTTGAGTTGGGACCCTATTTTAAAAACTAAATCTATAATTATTAGGGAGCAAAAATCGAGTGTTTACAGTCATGATTTTCTTGCCATTCCCTTGCAAATTTATATACAGGAGGGCTAAACCCCGTAT
Organism: Lumnitzera littorea; assembly: GCA_024138015.1. Taxonomy (NCBI): domain Eukaryota; kingdom Viridiplantae; phylum Streptophyta; class Magnoliopsida; order Myrtales; family Combretaceae; genus Lumnitzera; species Lumnitzera littorea. The sequence goes on along the minus strand of JAMXBB010000002.1, from coordinate 109,933,470 downwards.
ATCCCATTATTATTGTATTAGGAGTTAAGGGTTGCCTTCCCAGAATGATCTTAAAAGGACTTTGTCCGATGGACTCATTCTTCTATAGGTTGAATTAGAACTACGCCACATTTAGCAACTTAGTCCAATTGCGTTGGTTAACTCTTACAAAATGTCTTAAGTATAATTCCACCAGAGTATTCACCTGCTTCGTCTGGCCATTCATCTGGGGATGTAAACTAGTTGAAAAGTTCAACTCGGATCTTAGAAGTTTGAACAATTTTATCCAAAATTTCCTTATGAATCGACCATCTCGATCACTTACAATGTTTTTTGGCAAGCCTCAATACTTTACTACATGTCTTAGGAATAATCAAGCAGCCTCATCTACTGGGCACTCATTTGTTACTGGAACAAAAGTCGCGTATTTTGAGAACCCATCTACCATAACCATAACTGTACCATACCCTTCTAATCGGGGCAAACTTACAATGAAGTCCATGGAAACACACTCCCATGGCCGTTCAGGAATAGGAAGAGGCTTTAGTAGCCCCAGAGTTGCCTTATATTCAACTTTGTCTTGTTGGCACATGAGACAAGTCCGGACATAGCTTTCAACATCTTCCTTCATGTGTGGCCAAAAATACTTCTCCTCTACTAAGGCTTGAGTACAGTGCATTCTTGGATGCCCTACCCATTTAGAATCATGACACTCTGTAAGTATCTCCCTTCTTAGGTTCAAGGAGTAGGGCAAAAATCTCTTTGTTTTCCCTTCTTAACATTGGATCAATAGAGCTTCAGCCTGCTTATCACTCTCCATCCCCTCTCGAATTCTATCAATGAAGTTGCTTTCAGGTTTACTGATAGCTGCCAACTCAACCCTTCGGCTCAAAGCATCTGCCACGATGTTAGTCTTACTTAACATATGCTCAAGGTTGAAATCGAATTCTGCCAGGAAAACCTATCATCAGGCTTGCTTAGGAGAGAGCTTCTTTTAAGTCTGAAAATAGCTAGTGACCATATTATCAGTTTTGACCACAAACTTCTTCCCTAACAAGTAGTACCTCCATACTCGAAGATAGTTCACTATTAGCGTCATCTCCTTTCCATGCACTGGATATCGCCTCTCTATGTCATTCAGCTTCCAACTTTCAAACGCCACAGGGTATGCTTCCTGTATTAAAACCCCTTTAGTAGCAAAATCACTAACATCTATACATACCTCAAAGGGTTTGCTAAAGTTAGGAAGGAGAAGGACTGGCTCTTTAGTGATTGTCATCTTCAAGGCCTTGAGTACCTATTGTCTATCTGTACTCCAAATCTAAGGGGTATTCTTTTTGAGTAAGTTTGTCAATGGGCTCGCTATCCTCGAATTGCCCTTAATGAATCTTCTATAGTAATTCACTAAGCCAAGGAAGGATCTCAACTCGATAGGCTTGGTGGGCTCCTTCCAATCCCAGATCACCTGTACCTTTCCTTCATCCATTCTAATCTTTCCTCCCCCCAGTACGTGACCAAGGAATGTCACCTCTTCTTGCGCAAAAGCGCATTTCTCTAATTTTACATATAGATCATTCCTTCTTAAGGCTAAGAATACCAAGCGAAGATGTTCTATGTGTTTCTTTAACATCTTACTATAAATCATAATATCATCCAAGTATACTACTACAAATTAATCAAGAAAGGGGGCCAAAACTCGATTCATAAGTGCATAGAAAGTAGCCAAGGCATTAGTAAGGCCGAACAACATTACCAAGAATTCAAAAGCACCATACCTTGTAACATAAGTGATCTTGGGTTCGTCTCCTTCTGCAATCCTCACTTAGTGATATCCCAATCGCAAATCCAATTTGGAGAAGTATTTGGCTTCCCTCAACCTATCAAATAGGTCTAATACCAGTGAAATGGGATACTTATTCTTTATAGTAACCTTGTTCAAGGCTCGATAATCAATACACATTTGGAGTGATCCATCTTATTTCTTTTGAAAGAGTATAGGAGCTCCAAAAGGTGCCTTTGAAAGCTTAATGAAACCTACTTCTACTAATTCCTTTAGTTGTTGCCTTAACTCTTCTAATTATGGAGGTGACATCCTGTACGAGACGGCGGCAAGCGACTTGGCTCCAAGTTCCAATTCTATCACATGGTCCACCTCTCTTCTTGGCGATAACTTCTTGGGCAACATTGGCGGCATTATATCCCTAAATTCTTCCAATATCTCCCCCACTTGAGGTGGAACGCTTTCCTAACCAATAGTCTCTTCCTTGACTTTTAAGGCTGCTAAGTAAGTGACTTTATTCTTCTTAAGTCCCTTTTCCAATTGCATAACCGATAGGAATTTGGTGGCTTAACCTACTTTTCTTATGACGGGGACTATAGATTGTGAGTTGTGATCAAGTACACAAATGCAGTTAGCCCACGATATGATAAGTGCATCAATGCAATCTAGGAAATCCATCCCAATCACAAACTCGAAATCATCCATTGGCACTACTTCAACCGTCTCCTTTCCCTACCAACCCCCAATATGGAGCTCTATCCCTCTAGCTACTCCGATAGTGGGAACTTCTTTTAAGTTAACTGTTTTAAGCCATGTTTTGGTCTCCTCCACTTTTAGCCCCAACTTCTTTGCTGCCATATTGAAAATGAAAAGATAGGATGCTCATGTATCTACAAGGGCATTAAGTTTCTTACCTACTACTGATACTTTGGTATACATCAATCCTTTTTCTTCTTTTGTTAACTTGAGACTTCATTAAGTAGTCGAACCAACCCTAATTAAGCCTCATCCCCTTCATTTGAACTCTCACCTACTACTAACGCCGCCAATCTCTCTTTCTTCGAACATTTCCTAGCATAATGGGGATTATTGTAGAAATAACATTTCAATTCACAGGGTTTCCATTGCTCCCTATCTCTCCCTTCACGAGTTCTACCCCGATCGTTATCTTTTTCCTCTGCCTTAGTTTTCCCCTTAGAAGAACTCCCACTCTTCTCCCTCTCAACTCCTCCTTTCCATCTTAGGGTCTTAAGATCTGTCTTCCAAAATTCCAATAGGCCTTCAGCAATTGCTATAGCCTTGGAGATGTCTTCCACTCCCCTTCACTCTAGTTCTAATTTGGCCCAAGGCTTTAAGCCATCCACAAACACTACTAAAGCATCTTCTTAGTTAAGGTCTTGGATCTCCAACATCAATTCTGAGAATTCCTTTACATATTGCTTTATGTCACCCTTATGGGTTAGGTGACACAATTTCATCTTCGCTTCCTTAGCAGCGTTTTAAGGGGAGAATTAACCCTTTAACCCTTGTATAAAGCTATCCCATGTGTTGATATCAGCTGCCCTCCTTTACTACTATACCATAATAAAGTCTTTCAGATATATGGCAGTAGTACGTACCTTTCTAGCATCATCTAAGATTCTTACAGCGTTGAAGTATTGTTCTACTCCCCACAAGAAGTTGTCTACTTCTCGAGCGAACTGCGTTCCATTGAAATGTTCTGGTTTAGGAACATTGACCCTATGGCTTGTCTGGAAAGTCACTCCATTTGCAATAGTAATTCGATAAGCTGTCAATTGAGTCTTAAAATCTTCAATCTCCTAATGCATGGCTACTATCATTACATTAATCTTAGCTTCATAAGCCTCTTCCTTAGTTTCTAAAGCCATAGCTCGGGCTTGGAGAGCTTCACTCTTCTCTTCAATAACGTTTCCACGTTACCTAAGCTCCTCTACTACCTGATTTAGTTCTCCTTACAATTCGCCTTAGAGTTCTTCTTCCATCTCCTCAAGACTGCCTTGAGACTTATCAAATTATTTCTTAACTTCAGCAATGCTCAATTCTATCCATCCTATTAAAGAGGGAGTTCAGTAAGTCTCAAGACCTAGCCCTTTGCTTGGTAACATAGCAATCATCATGGTTAGCCAACTCATCGACCATTAAAGTGTTATTGTCTCCTCCGAATGACATTTTCTCCACAAGTAGTCTCTTTTTCAGCTCTAATACCACTTGTCATGGGCATATTCCATCATGCGATCCCGTACAGCACTTAGCATTTTTGACCACACTAAGGAAGGCTAAGTCAGCCTGTAGTACACTCACAAAGTTTAGAGAGAGTGTATAGAGAGAGAAACTTTAAAGGTATATTGTATTTACTCAAATGACTGATATCCTACATTTAAGGGGAACACCCCTATGTATATAGAAAGCCTTTACAAATTAATGGTTAACTTCCAACTACCACATTTACCTACCTCAGCTACTACTATATGAGATTCTAGACTTCTCTAGAACCTTCTGGAAGCTTTTAGTAGGCTTAGGCTTTAGCTTTAGTCTTGAGTTTTAGGTACCTCCTGGGAATGGCCCATTTTAGGAGGTTCGTAACATAAGCACCTTCAAGTAACCATAAAAAAAAATAAAAACTTTTTTTTTTTAAATTCGTAATAAAAATTGTTAAAAAAATTCATTTTAATTGCATTTTTGTATATCGTTGCATATTTTGGCATCTTTAGAAAAATTATAAAAAATAAAAGTCCATTAGTTTTTTTTTTTTGTACATAGTGACTTTTTTCTTAATAAGTTAGTAACTAAATCTCGATTTCCTGGTTAAATTTTCTAAAAAATTAATTCTTTTTAGAAAATCCGTAAACTAGTAGCTAAATTAAGGTTTTCCCATCTAAAAACCCCAATTTGACTTTTTTACTATTTTAACGGATTGGTGACTCCAAATTATTCTATTCTAAAATATTTTTTCTAAACATTTTTTTTAAGAAAAATATTTTTCCTTAATTTTATATCGAATAATATATATTAAATAGGTTAGGTTTAGTATAGCTTAAATTAAGGAAAATCAAAATAAGGTTCGATAGAATTGGCGACTCTACTAGAGACACCTAATTGGCTAGCCATGTAAAAATATAAAAATTAATTAATAGGCTTATTTTTTTTATTTAATATTAAATTATAGTTGTACTAACTAGGTTTTACTAATGATGGCCTATTAGAAAGAATGTAGACTTATTAGAAAGAAGTGGCCTAATAGACCTTATTTTGAGAAATTTGAGGGGGAACTTTTATTTTTTATTATTTGTGTACATAGATATGGTCGAACCTAAGTCACCTTAGGAATCTGAGACAGGTTGCCATTGTGTAATGTTCGGGTTGCTAGGGTCTTTGCCCCCGCTTGACGGTAACAAGCAAGCCCATTTATACTTTGATATAGCCTACTATGTTTTTTCTTTGGAAATACCTAAAGTTACAGAGCTTGGGACTCGTAGACTCTACCTCCTACATCATTTTTTTTTTTAAAAAGGGTTAGTCATTTTTAAATTATGGGAAAAATTTAATAATCTACGATTAATTGGGCTTTCTTTTTAAAAAAGAAATTAAAAGAATCAATACCCTTATACATAAGTATCTATAAGCCCCATTAAATTTTTTTTTATTCATTTATATATAAATGTATTCTCAACCGTAAGTTCATAATTCTATTCCTATAGTTTATTAATTACCAACCCCATTGCATTGCACGTATGTATAGTATATTGCATCGCATTTATTTTATATTTTTAATTTTCATATTTATTTGTAAATGCTATCTTGTGTAATGTATATAAGTATTATAGATTTTGTTTTCTTTCATGAGTAATAAGTTGTGTAACATAAGATTTAACATAGAAGATACAAAATCATTAATATTCCCCTTGTACTATAATGTGCCAACGTTAAAAAAAAAAAAAACTTTAGTATTAACTTTAAAAATTTTTTTGGGCATGTAATTATGGAAATTAACTATGGTAAAAATTATTATGGAATTATCGTTTTTTAAGGCTTTCCAGCAAAGTTTATATTAAAAAAAAAAAAAGAAACTTCAAAAAGATATTTTATGATAAAAAAAAAACCAGTTTCATGATAATTTTATTTACTTGGTCAATTTCCATTGCAATGCTCCACATGTACCATACCGTTAGGGATTAACAGAATACGAAAAAAAAAAAGATTTAACAATCAGATTTCCATTGTAAATTATTTCCCAGCTCAAAGTTGTCACGGTTCTAATAGAGCTTTCTCAATGAGTCATCACCCTTGTGTCATTTATTCAATAAGTTTCTTATTGTAAAACAATTTCTGCTTCTCTATATTATTCTTGTAATATAATCATCATCCTATATCATTGGTCGTCAATCCCAATGTTTTTAATTTTTTTTTAAGTTTAGATTCATCAATGTCAATATTAGGCTTTTGTAATATAAAATTAACATTGATTTTTTCAATAAAAGTTTCCAAAAAAAAAAGAAAGGTTTTCAAAATTAAAAACTTGATTTTTTTTTTTTAAAGAATGCAATGTTGCTAATAAGAAAGGATTCCTGTAAGCTTTGAAAAATTACTTTTTAAGTAATTTGGCCCTAACTTAAAGCCCATAATCACTTATTTTCAAAACCAAGATATCTAAAGCTCTTAAATAAAGAATAACCACAACATAAGGGGTTCTGAGCAAGCATGTGAGCAAGTCAAGACCATGGCTCATACCTAAGCTTAAGGGCCTATTGACATATGATTTGAGGCAGACAAGTCTAAAGAATTGCCAGTTCATGAGCTCAACAGTAGCAACAAAGGCCTAGGAAAAGAATTGGAGCAAGAATTGATGAAGATGAAAGAAGAAATCTTGCACAAAATTGAAGAGAAAATGGTAATTCTTAAGGGTCACAATAAGTAAAGTGATCTGGGCTTGGGCAATATTTGCACCTTTGAAGACCACGAGTTACCCAAGAAGTTTAAGGTATTAAATTTCAAAAATTATGAGGGAACAAGTTGCCCCAAGCTTTACTTTAGGCTTTATGTTCGTAAGATGGCCTAATTCTCCAAACATAAGTAGTTAATGATTCAAACTTTCCAAGATAGCCTAACTGGGCTGGTGTTGATTTAGTATGCCCATCAAGACTTAATTGAGCTTGATATTTGGGATAAGCTAGCTCAAGCCTTTTATTAATAGTAAAAGTTCAATGAAGAAGTGGCTCTTTCCCTAATAGATTTGAATAACATGAAAATGAAGCCGATTAAGTCCTTTAAGGAATATGCCCAAAGATGAAGATCTATAGCTGCTCAAGTCACAGTACATTTGCTAGAAAATGAACTGATCAAAGTGTTCATTCACACATTAGGTAAACCTTATTATAATCACCTCTTGGGCCATACTGCTTCTACATATGCAAATGCAATCGCAGTCGATAGTCGCATTGAAGATGCTATTGGAGTAGGAAGATTGTTAAGGAAGGGATCAACCCCATTAGATTCAAAGGCTATTGTAAACATTATGATGTCCCATCTAATGATATATGGATCTAATGCCCTAAGCATTGGCCTAGAGCTCAAGGAAAATAAGCTAAGCTAGAAAACATCTAGAAGGAGGTTCACTCATATCACGATTCTTATGTCTTGGGTCTATCGCTGCTTAAAAGAAAAGGGCTTACTACATCCTAAGACTCCAACACTAAGGTACAGACCTCGGAAATATGATCTCAAAGCGCAATGTGAGTACCATATGGGTCAGTAGGGGCATGCTATTAACCATTGTTGGGAGTTAAAGAATAAAGTCTAAGATTTGATCAACGAAAAATTGGTCCAGTTGGACTTCGTTAGGGATCCAAGGCCCAAATTTCACATAGAGCCCACTATCAACATGATACAAGGTTTGGAAAAATTGCTAAAGATAAATTTGAATGGTCAAGCCTAAGGTGTGTACCATTGTCAAGGTTTGGAAAAAAAGGTTGCTACCTTAGAAGAAAAGTTATCGTAGTTAGAAGAAAGACTCACTAGTACAGAAATAGCAATAGGTTATGTGCTTAAGCAACTTGAAAACTCAGATCCTAGTATGGATAGGACATTACAACCTAAGTGTGAAGATGATTCAACAAAAGAGAAGTTAAGAAAGAATGTGCCAATTTAGAAAGCCCGAGATCAAGACAAGCCTGTCTATAGCAAGAGGAGGCGACTTATACAATCGAAAATTCCAATGGCTCAAGTGTTCAAGTGATTGAGAGAAGCAGGGTTGCTAGCATGTGAAATTACGACAAAGAAGTACAGGCTAAGGGATCATGACCTCAACAAATGGTCTAAATATCATATGGGCCAAGTAGGGCATATCATAAAAAACTGTTGTAAACTGAAGTATAAGGTGTAAGATTTGATTGATGTAGAAATTATCCAATCAAGCTTTCTAGAGACTAATGGGTCTATGGGCAGTGGTATCCCTACCTTAGGGGTATCAAATAGACAGCCTCTAACATAAGATATTAAAGGCTTACTACTATCATCTAACAAGATGGTTCACCATTTGAAGTAGTTGGGTATATCTCTAGGAGATCAATTTAATTGAATGAGTCAAGTTTGAAGGAGTAACAGAAATAAAGGTAAGAAGTGGAAAAGAATTTTAGTTCCTGCATTTATTTTTTTTAGAATAATCTTTCACTTTGAAGTTTGTAATAGATACGAGTTATTTGAATGAAACAGTTTTCATATGCATGTTTGTCTTTAAAGCTAGCTCATCTCAAGAAGAGCATGTCATTGGCCTCTCACTAAATGAAATGCTTTATGCAAGATTTAGGGCAGGTGAAAACGGATATAATGTGAACTTAGAACTTAAAATTTTCTATTTAAGAAGATGTGACACACTAATTAAAGGTTTAGGATGAAAAGAGGCAACCCATGTCCTAAACACTAACCTTAAACACATGAGAGTTGAGCAACACAATATGAGTACTTGGGCCCATTCCTTAAAGGAGGTCCATCTTAAACTTGGTATACGTGTCAAAGTGATGTTAGGCATTCATTTCACTATCCTAAACACAGTTACTCCTTACAAAACCCATTTAAGCCTTTAAGGGATTTTTCTTAAAATTAACCTTGCCAAAAACCACTCCTACACTAGGTTAATCAGGAGGCTAGGGTCATTAATTTAGAGAAAAGGAGTAAACTAACTTGTGCTTGCCTTAGTTGTGCCAGTTCATGAGCAAATGTTGTCATAGATAATTTAATTTTCTTTAGAATGAATAAGAGTTTCAAACTATATACACCTTACTCCTGTACACTCATGCAAATACATCAAGCCCATAAATTCTTTTCTAAACACCCTTAAGTCATATACACTTCTCCCAAACTTATATTCTTTGAAACTATAGTTTTAGGGCTTTAAATCCCATTAAGTGAAAACTTAACAATGGAAGGTGACCACTTTGATAAAAAAAAGAAGAAGAAGAAGAAAAGTAGAGAAAGAAAAATAAGAAAGAAGAGCAAGGTGATCACCTTCAAAGATGAGCCAAATCGCCAAAAGTCCGAATTTGTGATGGTATTCAAAAGCTAAACACTTTAAATTCCTAAACCCAAAAGCAAAGCCCTCATTTTATGATCCCGCCCACTATACCACCTTTTATGAAACTCTTTTGACTAAAGAAATTAACTTATCTTCAGCAAAATTTTCTCATTAAATTACGGTAAGCCCATGTTTAATTTCTCATAGGTTCTTGGCTTGTAAACTTAGGATAGATTGTATATGATTTCCTCAAAATTGGCCAAGTACATTAATATCCATTTGCTCAAATCATTGACCAACAGCCTTACATTGCTAACGCAGAAAAGACCCAATAGATTTACTAGAGTGTACTATTTATAAGATAAGCTACAATTTTTGGAATTGATACTGAAAGTGAAAATAGACCTATGAAACTGTAAAGAAGTTATGTTTGACTAAACATTTCAAGTAATGATATGTATTCCTTTAGCGGAAAATTAAAGAATAGTTGAATACTTTCTTGAGAACATAAATTGTCATTTGCCCCTAGTTTGGACTCAGTGTTTTCAATAAGTTCAAAAATCATGGAATATGCTTTAAGAAACAAAACTGAAAGAATGAGTTATCAATGGACAAGGGGTAAGCCAACCCCTTATTTGTGATCTTTAGAGTCTTTGAGACATTCTTACTTATTAGTAGCATAATTTTCCATTAAATAGTGTTTTTTTTTTAATTTTTTACAAAAAAAAAAAGAAACCTTTTTAGAAGAAAAATAAAACCTTTTTAAAAAATTGTCAAGAGATATTTCTTAAAAAGAAAAATTAAAATTTTCAAAGAATCATCAAAATCCCTTAAACTCAAGTTTCAGATCAATTTGTCAAAAAATCATCAAAGTTCTTGAAATTCTTAGGTCACTTACCCTTTAGTGCACTGTCCATTTCATAAAGTAATCTTGGATCATCTGCTCATTGGAGTGCTATCCAATACTTTTTAGAATCGCTTGCTCAAAGCACTATCCTATTTATTGTTGGATCGTTTACTTATTGGAGCACCATCAAGTCCTTTTTAGGATCGCTTACTTAAATGAGTGCTGTCCTATTCCTTTTTGAGTCGCTTACTCATTAAAACGCTATCCAGTCCTTTTTAGGATCGCTTGCTCAAAGGAGTACTGTCTTATTTCTTTTTGGGTGACTTACTCATTAGAGCGTCATCCAATCCTTTTTAGGATTGCTTACTTAAAGGAGTACTGTCCTACTCATTTTTGGGTCACTTGCTCATTGAAGCGCTATCCAATCCTTTTTAAGATTGCTTACTCAAAGAAATGCTATCCTATTTAATCTTTTTTATGATTGCTTGCTCAAAGGAGCATTATCCTATTCTTTTTTGGTTTGCTTACTCATTAGAGCACCATCTAGTCCTTTTTAGGATTACTTACTCAAAGAAGCGTTGTCCTATTTAATCTTTTCTAAGATCGCTTGTTCAAAGGAGCGCTGTCCTATTCATTTTTGGGTCGCTTGCTTAGTGGAGCGCCATCCAATCTATTATAGGATTGCTTGCTCATAAGAGCGCCATCTTATTTTTTCAAGGATTACTTGCTCATAAGAGCATTGTCCTATTCTTAGTTAGGTCATTTGCTCAGTGGAGTGTTATCGGATTCTTTCTAGGATCGCTTGCTCATAGGAATGCTATCATATCTAATCCAATCATTTTATAGATCGCCTGCCCATAGGAGTACCATCCAATCCTTTCTTAAACCACTTGCTCGGTGGAGCGCTGTCTAGTCATTTAAAAGATCGCTTACTCATAAGAGCGCTGTCCTATTTTATCTCTAATAAAGTGTCATCTTATCTTATCCTCGAAAGATCTATCCTTTTAAGCAGCTGATTTTTAAAGAGATCTATCCTCTTAAGGATACACAATCTTTTAAGTCGGGATCCTATTTTTTTGACATTTAAAGTCCTTATCCTGTCAATTCAAGCTAGGCCCCGATAAAAATAGGTTCATCTTTTTATCTTTGTAGTCAAGTTTTTACAAACTTCACTACAAAGACAAGCAGCTGTAGATACCTCATTTTTTTCCATTCTTTATTTTAGGATTCTTGGGCCAAGTTTAAAAAATTGTTATTTTTGAAGAAAAATTAAAAAAAAAAAGAAAAAAAATAAAAGTGTCAATTGAGTTAAGTCGAGTTAGTCGTTTAGAGTTGGATCAAACAATAGTTGAATATATATATTCAATTTAATAAATTTCGAGCCTTAAAAAATTGGACTTCATTAATATATATATATATATATTTTTAGTTTAGTGAAATATAAAGCGGATTTTTATCTAATTTATATTGGATTAAATAGACTTGGGATTTATTCAATGAGTTAGTATATGTGTATTTTAGACTATATTAAAAAGTTATGGCTAATTTAAAATAAGTTGGGCTGAGCCGGGCCCAAGATAAAAAGCCCAAATAAAATACGAGGTTTCTTGAAACTCAATCTAGAAAATGAATTGGATTAAATATTAAATGAATTTAACAAATCTAAATTGGGTATGATCGTATCCTATGGATATTAGATTTGTTAAGATTGAATCTTTATAACAAAAAGATCCAAAGATTCAAGTTTATGGTTTATAAATAGTGGACCTTTGGTTGTAAAAAGATACAGTTTCACAATTACCTACACATTTAAATTTTTTATTGTATAAGTCCAGTCCCTACTCAATTCAATCATGCATAGTTTTTCACTCACATGACATCCGATGTACTTACCTATAGCTCACGTCACTCACTGCACTCTCACTTACAGCCCACATCACTCACAAATCACAAATTCACTCATACAGTACACATTCACGTCTCACGAACACTCACAACACACGGATACTCATTGCCCTTCACACACGACATACAGTCATGACTTGCACACACTTACTACACTGTCCAACACTCGTTACACGTCCACTATCTTACACATACGAATAGTCTACTATCTAGCACATATATGCCATCTATCTAGACACAATACATGTCGTAGCAACCTCGTCCAGCATAAACAACGACCCCTAAGCAATACGAATGCAGCAACCATGTCCAATCTAACTCTAGCCCACGCAGTAGCACACACGATTACATGTTCCAGCACTCTACATGGTCAGTCCACGAGTAGCCACGTCCAGACCAAACTCGACGTATACACGCCACATGTACAACCTGATTGTGATGATCGAACTCGTTTAGATAATTGGGTAAATTGTTTTAGTTATTTATTTATTTTGTTTTAATTAATCGCTTTATTTTACTAACTTGTTTTTTTAGTGCAGGTTGTTTAATAATTTTATCATAAACTATAAATTTGTGATCTTTTAGAAAAATTGTAATTTTTTATATAAATTTTGTGTTTTTAGTTAAATTACATTTTTTTAATCAAAATTGTGTTTTCTAGATTTAGTTGCATATGTTCTCTGAGATTTATATCTTTAGTAAAGATATATATCTAAATTTCATATTTTAATAAATCCACATAGATCTTGCATGTTAAGATTTATAAAAATTAATTTTTGACATGTAGTGATTTTTTAAAAAATAAAAATCTAAACTTGATATTTTAAAAAAAGATTTAGTTAATTAGTTTTTTTTTTTTAAAATAGATTCATGAAGTTAGATCTTTTTAGGTTTTTTTTTTAAATAATAAATTGATAATTAACGAAAATATGGCTAGATTTCTTTCTAAAAAAATCAATCTACTAAATTTTTTCTTAAAAAAAACAGAACTACGTTGATATGGTCATAACTAGTGGGTACGTAGGTACCTCCGGGGCAACCATAAAAAAATAAAAACTTTTTTAAAAAAAAAATCGTAATAAGAATTGCTAAAAAATTCATTTTAATTGCATTTTTATGTATCGCTACATATTTTGGCATCTTTAGAAAAATTATAAAAAATAGAAGCCCATTAGTATTTTTTTTTAATTTTTTACATAATGACTTTTATTTTAATAAGTTAGTCCCTAAATCCTGATTTCCTAGTTAAATTTTCTAAAAAATTAATTTCTTTTAGAAAATTTGTAAACTAGTGGCTAAATTAGGGTTTTTTTTAATTAGTTTAATTAGTTAACGACTCCAAATTATTCTTTTTTAAAATATTTTTTCTAAAAATTTTTTTAAGAAAAATGTTTTTTCTTTAATTTTATATTGAGTAATTTATATTAATCAGGCTGGGCTTAGTATATGTTTAATACAAAAATTGAAATAGAGCTCAACAATAGGGCTTTTAGGAAAACTCATCTGATGAGCCCAAATTTTACAATTATGATAGAAAAGTTAGTTGAAATGACCTAGTGAAGTTAGATTATAAAAATAATGACCCAAAATATTAATTTTAATATTAGAAATGTAATTATATATTATAGCATAAAACTCGTCGAACCCCTAAAACTGAGCTTAAAATATAACGAAAACTTAAAGATAAGTTAATTAAACTATAAAAATAAATAATATAGCATAATATACTATATGAATATACACGTATTTTTATGAATACATCTAGTATATATAATAATTATACTCATAATTTAACCCGAAATTATATAATTATATATAATATATGATAAACTCATAAAAAATAAATAAGAAATATATCTTAAAAATAAAAGACATGTTAGAAACATGATTATATGCATGTAATTACTCATTTCGTGTAATATATATATATATATATATAGGATATATACCAATATATTAATAAAATTACCAAATATTACAAAATATATATTAAATATTGAAAATTACTCAAAAAGGAATCAAAATCTATCCAAATTAGATGGGAATTGCTAGAAACCATTGTATCATCCTCACAAACAGCTTAATAGCTAAATTAAAAGAAGAATTAAGCATCAAATACCACTTCATGCTTGGGAATTGGGGAAGAAAATGAAAGAAAAAAAGAAGAAGAATGGAGAAAAAATTTTGGATGACCCAATTCAAGATAAAAAGACCCTAAGAATTCAGTTTAGACATTCAGGAACACAGATTACACAAAGGAACAATTTAGAAAAATTATAGAAAATAGGAAAAATTTAGAACAAAAAAAGTAAGGACCAAACTTAGGGTTGCTCCCCAACCATCTAATGACCTATTGTGAAATCTTTTCACCACCAAGTAGAGTCACCAACGCCTAGCTTTACCAACACACCCTCGCTGGCTGTTGGTTACCGAAGTTCCAATAAACAAGCATGTTAAAATTTTGCCTTATTTTTCATTAAATTTAAAAAAATATTAAATTAATCCAAAAAATTATGAAAAATTATGTTTTTAGGTTATTTTAGATGCACTTTCATGCTATAAATTTATTTTTTTCAAAATAATAAATATTTTATATAGTTACTTAATAGGTGCATTATTTATCTGAATTTTGAAATTTAAAATAAATGTACTAAATGATGTTTTTTTAAGCTCAAAATCTTTTTATAGAATAAATATTACATGTCGTTAATTTCAATGTAGGTCAATTTTTTATTTATTTATTTTTAATATTTATTGTATTTTTTTACCATAAAAATGGCTAAAAAATAAGTTAAATTGATTTTTGTAAAATTAATTGATAAAATTGATGTCCATTGACTTCTGGTGATTTATAATAATGTCAAGATATATTAAAACGAATTTTGTATAAAAATGATAGTATTTGTTTAATTAAACACAATTTAGGGGTAAAAATGTAATTATGTGTATATAGGCAATAAATCTGTCATGCCTCGAAGCGGTAGAGTCATAATAGCTCCGCCTTGTAAACCATCCTAAGATAGAAGTTGACCTTATAACCACTATCTTAGACCTGATCTACACAAGGCGTTCATGACTAACCCGCTTTGAAGTAAACAGTTTGTAATTTAAATAAATCATTTACCTAAGAAAGTGAGGAATTATATATATATATTATAATTCAGTTATTGTAATTAAGGTTTACAATATTTCTCTGTAATATATTTTCTAGTTATTATATCATTCAGAAATGAAAAATAATTCTAAAATAAAAACTTAGACCTTAAAAATATGTGTTTATTCTTCAATGTTTTTCCTTACTCCCTAGGATCCAGCAGTTGCTAACTTTAGAGTAGTTGTTTGCCGCTTCAGAATAGTTGTTTGCCACTTCTTAGCCAGCACCTGCACGACGTCTATAGGGATGTGAGTAACCACAACTTAGTAAGTTAGGATGAAGGACTTAAAACTATACCATAAACACAAAAAGGTTTTCAATCAACTTATTAGGTGCAATGCATGTACAAGCAAATGCTATCGCACGACATTGTCCGGCCTGTCGTGAGATTAGAGAAATTGTGCCCGCTTTAATCCGGGTTGAGGAGTTGCCATTAATGCAACAACTCATGACCAAACCCAAGCTTGTGGAATGGAGATCTCGCTCCTCCCGCGACTACCTTCAAACCACAGACTTCACCCTCGCCGCGACCTCCTCACTTGTCACTTAGTTCGACTGAGGATGAAGAAGGGATCGTTATGCAATCCTGCGCTATCCCTTTCGAAGGAGTCGGTATTTGGCAGGAGAGTTCTAAGTTCCCTTAATGGGTTGCCATGTAGGTCCGATTATGATTATAAGTCATATATTTGATTAGGTCCAGTTTAGGGTGATCAATCATTTCATACAAACCATACAATACAAGCCAGGACAACAGACAGAATCATAGCATCACTCATAATCAAGTACATGCACACATCCAACTATCTAATAAGTACAACCAAGCATAATCTTAAGCCTCCAAAATACGGCATTATATTAATCTCAACTTACCTCGACTCCTCGCTCACTTACTCGAGGTCCGACTTGCTCAAGCTATCGCCGATCATCCCTATAACATAAACGTGGTTTCAGTTTTTTATATAACTATTATAGATTCGTTTTATCCTATAACGCTTATTGTTATGTTTTGTTTAGGGTTTAATATGCCTAATTATCTAGGTCTTAAGTCTTTTACAATTATTCTAGGTTTAGGGTTAGGTTCGAGTTCAGTTTCTGCATCGATTTCTGAATTAGGTTCTAGTTCAATTTCTAAGTAATATTTTATACTTCAATCCTAAAAATTCGTTTCAACCCATAATGCGAAATTAATCACATTACTTATCGATCTCCTAAATATTATCATTACCTCTAGTTAGTATTTTATTTTACTCGGTACACTTAAATCCGTATTAGTGTACCAAATTCATTCATGATGTGAGAAATTTTTACATTTTTCATATAATTACATAAATTCAAGTCTTCCATCGGTTTTATTATATATCCCTATTATTTATATAATATCAATTTTTATCCTAATATTTTCTATTTATTATATTTCCAATAATTACATATTATGTATTATCATCTATTATGTATATAATACACTTCTAATATTTCTATCACTCTAATTATCATCTCTAAACATCAATTATCATTTCAAAATGTCTAAATTCATCCTAAATTAGATTTTACTCTTTTTTTCCCTAATTTACAAAATTAACTTAAAATTAACTATTTTTCCCTATTACTCATTTACTACATAATTAATCTAATAATTACATTTAACACCTTAAATGCTACAAGTATCACACTCCATTAGATTTCAACATCCTAAAACATGTACTTATTTACTAAATCAGTAATTAACCATTTAATTATTTTATTAACTCTAATTTACCTATTTTATGCCTCATTTTAAGGCCTAGAAATTATCTAAAAATTTCAAAAATTAATTTTTGAAAACAGGCTTCATAGTACTGTTATATATCATCTAAGTAATCTATATAAAAATTTTGGGCTGAAAACTACATTCCTAAGGTCATTTATTTCTAAACTGAAATATGCTCGGTTTTGCATGATTTCTTAAGGAACATATATTACGAGACATATTTTTATCAAAATAATATTTTTCCTAAAAACTACATACAAAAATATTATAGAATAACAAAATTCATAATTTTCTAAGAATATTTACTATTTTTCACAAAATTACATAAAATCGGGCTCACCGATCTAGGTGGCTCTGCCTACCGCCAGCCGCTGTGGCCTTGTCGGTTGGTCTGGGTGCTGCCACCACCATGTGGTGGTGGTGGCCGTCCACTCCCAGCTGCTCGTCTGGTGTAGGTTCCCTTTAAAGGCCCTAATTGCACAGTTTTTCCTATTTTTTTTTAACTCAAAATTTTCTCTCAATTTTCACCTCTCCCAAATTTTCTCTGATTTCTAATTGTCCAAATGAGCTTCTAAATTTTTCTTGCTATTTATAGAGCTTTAAGATAATTATTGTGCATTAAATTAGACAAGACAATTGCCTTATCCCTTAATTTTTGGCTTTTGTGTTGTCTTAATTTAATTGGCCGATTTTTTTCTTATTTTTCCTAGCTGCTACAACCCAATTCTAGATCATTCCTGATTTTTCTTGATTTTTCCTTAATTAATTATGAATTTTCTTTAAGTATTTAGTATTATTTTAGCACATTTCGCGTATTTTAAGTAATTACGCGTATTTATACCTACATGTAAATTCATATATAGTACAAATAAATATTCCTAAATATTATTTAGGTCTTTTTATGATTTTTAGTATACATATAATTTATCTCTAGCGATTTGTTAATTATCGAAATGTATTTTACGCATTTTCGATAAATAACGAGTTATATACTTAAAATTCAGAATTTTTATAGTCTTTTATTTTATTGCTTATTTTCATAAATTCAAATTTACGGTATCATTTTACTAATATTTCTAGCTTTACTTTATAATTTAGGCTTGATCGGATCATTCAGCTGATCAAAACCTTAAGGGACTGGTTGTGGGGCTTATAAAATTCAATAGCGTAAAACCATATACTGACTGGATTCCCCATATTTTTAATAGTTCATAAAAATTTTTGAGAAATTATTTGGTGATTTGAGCTATTTATTGTGAATTTTAATAGGAAACTAGCTTAAATTACCAACCGACGGATGTTATTTAGCAATTTTAGACTAAATTATGATAAAAATTTGACTAGAACCTATACATAACTATACTGGTTAGATTGGGTTAAGTTGAATTTTTAACATATTTAATGATAATTACATGACCAGGCTATGATATATATGTGTTAGGATTAGATATTACTCATATTATTAAGTTATTTTAAGAAATTATATAAAATATAGCTTATTTATATAATATGAGTACAATATCACGATGATTTCAATAAGGACATAAAGGTATATTAGAAACTAAAAATACTTTTTAAAAGTTATCCCTTGAAATAAAACCCGTAGTACGTATCATTAAGTTAGCACAAACCCAATGACACCACTTATATTAAAATTGGATAATCCTAGGTCATATAATCCATATTTCTATAATATTATGAAAATTTATGTATTACGATAACCCTATCGTAACTGAAATGTAACTTGACTGATTGAAAGTATATTTTGATAAAATTAAAATGATATATTATAAGTAATAATATAACTACGTATATTATCTATATTTAATACTTAACATAACTCATATAATAAAACTATATTTCATTATATAAGAAAAAAATTATATACTTTAAATATATAACTTCATAATGAAATAAAAGAGTAGCTAAAACTTTAACGTTTTTATAACTTTTAGGAAAACTAAATTTGGGTTTTATATATATAGGATCTCCTAGTGTGTAGAGTATTGACGATACAAGCTTTCCGCAGTGAGCGTCAAAACAAATAAATTGGGATTGTAGCCTTTCCATTTATTAAGATATTATATCAAAATATCTAGAGGCTTAATAGTACTTTTGCTTATGGTTGTAAATTAGTTGTTTGTGCGCATATAATGTGTGTGATTGGTATTCTGTTTATAATAGGAGTTAAACTCCCTGGCGTGCTATTCTGTATGATTTCATATTTTTGTATTGTATAAACTTGCTCGGCCACCCTTAAATGGAACTAATAGTGCTCTGACCACTAATGTAATTAAATATGCATAGTAATTATTAAGGGAACGATTAAGAGTGTTAAACCAAATACAGACTCTCTTCAATGAGGATAGCTAAAATGGTCCTTTCTTCATCCCTAGTTGAACTAAGTGATGGGCGAAGAGGTCACAGCAAGGGTGGGGGCTGTGATTGGAAAGTGGTTATAGGAGGAGAGTGTTCTCTATTGCACAAGCTTAGGTTTGGTCTGATTTTGAGTTGCGATAAACTCCTTAATCCAGATAGGAGCGAATGTAATTTCTCTGACCTCACAATGGATCAGATAACATTGTGCTATGTTTCAAGTGATTAATTTTATTGTATTTCATTATAAGTAATAACCTTGTTTGTAATTATATGGTATTCTTCTGACTTCGTCCCACTTACTAAGCTTATTTGCTTACATCTCTATAAACTCTTTTGTCGGTAACGAGTTAGAGTTCAAGATGTACAAATATCACTACTCCTAGGTTAATGTGTGTTACGCCCCAAAGTCGCAGAGTCGCAACAATTTCGTCGTATAAACCATTCTATGATAGTAACTGGCCTCACAATGTCTATCATAGACATGATCTACACAAGGCATTGATGACTCCTTACTTTGAAGTAAACATTTCAATTAAGAATTTAACTAAAGTTACAGTAAATATTAAAGTTTCAAGTCAACATATATATATATGATTACATGTACATTACTGTAAAATTCTCAAGTGATTGTTCATTACTGTAAAATATCAGTCTTTCAGTCTTAAATATACTAATGAGACTTTAGATATATATTAACTATTAGGTAAATTGATCCTCACACCCTCAGGCTTTAAAAAGACCTAACCTCCGGATAGTTGTAGGGCAGCATATTAGTCAGAGAAATTAGAAATTAGGACCTGTAAAAGGATTCATACAGGTATAAGCAACTACAATTCAGTAAGTTGAATCGGAAACTCATGAATGTATATAAACACAAATAAGATTATCAAGCAATTTTTTTCTTACAATGCAACAAGCAAGTGTCATCACACAATATAGTCCAGTCCATTGCGAAATCAAAGTAATTTCACTCACTCTAATCTGGGTTGAAAAGTTTTTATGTTTTGCAATAGCTCATAATTAAACTTAGATTTGTGCAATGGAGACATTGCTCCTCCTGAGACTATCCTTCGAACTAATGCCCTCATCCTCACCGCGACCTCTTCTCTTATCACTTAGTTTAGCTAAGGATGAGGAAAAGACTAATTTGTTATCCAACGCAATCTTTTTCGAAGGTGTCGGTATTTAGTTGGAGAATCCTAATGATCCCCTAAAGGGTTACAATGCATGACAATTTAGGGTTTTTAGGATCGATTAAGATTAAGTTCAATTTAAGGTGTTCAAACAATTTCACACCAATCTAATTATTACAATCATTAATCACAATACAAATTCTAACACAAAGTCAAATACGCAAGCACATGCATAAAATTACTTACAATCACAATCATACACAATCTTAAGTCTCTGAGTACCCTAAAATAGTATTCCAAATACGATGAAGTAATAAACCTAACTTACATGGAATTTTCAGTCACTCAATCACTTAATTGTAGATTGGTTCGTCTTCAAGTATCATATAATATAAATACGTCTTATTAGTACTTATACTTTGATGATACATATTCTAAGTTATAATTTAACCCACTTCTCCATATATACCTATTATTTACTAATGATTCACTCCATATTAGCTCGGGGTTTGGTTTCTGAATTAGATTCTAGTTTTGGTTCTAAATTGTTTTTAACTATAAGGAATCCTAAATACGCTTGAATTTTAATGTGAAATTAATCACATTAAGCTCGAGTATTTTAATATTATACTGGGTCTTAATTTAGTATTCTAACCTATTCAGTACACTCTAATCCTAATTGAGGTACCGAATTTACTCCTGATGTGAGAAAATTTTACATTTTTTATACAATTATCTAAAATTAATTTTTGTATCAGATTTATTTTGTACTGATATTATTATTATATTATCCAATTTAACCTATTTTTTTATATTTATTAAAATCCCAATTTCACATATTCCTAAATTTCCTACAATTACTACATAATTCCCATATTAATTACAATTAATACTCCAAAGATTAGAATTAGGTTTTTGTATCAGATATTAATATCCTTAAACATCTAATTACCTTTTAAATTAGTAATTAATCATTTAATCACTTAATTAAGCAAAAATTACCCTTTTTTTTCATTATTTTAAGGCTAAAAATTTACTTAAAAATTTCGAAAATTAATTTTAAAAAAATGGCTTCATAACGCTATTCTATATCACTTAAGCATTCTACAAAAAAAATTGAGCTCTAAACTATATTTCTAAGCCTATTTATTTTTAATTTTAATCATGTTTGGTTTTGTCTAATTTTTTAAGAACCCTATATTTACAGACGTGATTAAATTTAATCACTATTTTTCCCTAAATTTACATACAATAAAACATCAGAATGATAAATTTCATAATTTTCTAGGCATAATAAACAATTTTAAGGAATTTTGCAAAATCGATAAAGATGTGAAACTCACCTGGTTCAAAAGCTTTTTGGCCTCTAACACTGGTTCAGGTGTGTCGACCGATCCAGGTGGTGGGTTTGGAGTGAGGTGGTGGTGGTGGTTCGGTTCCAGGTGGTGGTGGTGGTGTGTGGGTTTAGCCTTTTTCCCTTATCTACACAAATTTGGGACAAAATTTCTAAAACCTTAATTTTTCCTCTCAATTTCGATTCTCTCAATTTTTTCTAATTCCCAAATGAGCTATGTAAATTTTCTTACTATTTATAGGGCTTTGTAGGAATTATTATGCATTAATTAAGACAAGACAAGGCCCATATTTCTTCCATTTTGCCTCTTTTGTTGCTTGTTTTTTATTGGTTAATTTTGGTTTTTTACTCCCTTTGTTGCCACAGCTTGATCTGGTTCATTCCCCCTTTCCTTGATTTCTTTATAATTTTCTTTAATTATTTAGTAAATTTTTAGCTAATTTCAAATAATTTAGGTAATTTTATGTATTTCTATCTACACGTAAATACATGTGGGGTACAAGTAAATACTTCTAAATATTATTTAGGTAATTCTATGATTTTTAGTATATATATAATTTATCTCTAATGATTTATTAGTTATCGAAATACATTTTACGTACTTTCGCTAAATAATAAGTAATATGCTTAAAATTTGAAAATTTTATATTCTCTTATTTTATTATTTATTTTCTTAAATTCAAACTTACAGAGTCACTTTTACTAATATTTCTAGCTTTAATTTATAATTTAAGTTTGATCAGATCTTTTAACCAATCGCCTTAAACTTTGTGTGCTAAATTCGATCCTACGGTTACTTGGCTTATCTTTAAGGCTTACAATATGCCAGTTGATTGGGAAAATGAGAAAAAGAGAATCCATTGAATTTGAGCTTTTCACTTTTCTTTTTTATCTTAGAGAAACTAATTGGGAATTCCTTAAGACGCCTAATAGTTTCCTATCTTATTATAAAAAGACTTTAAAACCTATGGCTTTTATAAACTCTTAATATAAATTATAACTCTATGCATGTAAATGTTTATATAAGCACTATTGTATTATTAGACAATAGATAGTATTGAACATGTATTTTGAAAAGTTATATCATAGGTTTGATTATTGATAGGTGTCAAATTGAATGCTTTAAATTAGTTGAGTTGTGTACACCTTGTATTGACTATATTTATAATAGCAACTGTGAGGTCAACTTTTATCTAAGTTAATTTACATGATAAGACTGTTAAAATTTCTCCTATTTAGGGCATAACACTATTGTTGCAGTAAAGAAGGTTGAATTGAACATCGGTGTAATTCATATAAAGAGAGCTCTTTCATAATTGAAACTGTAACAAAATGTGGATTTGGCTTCAAGTGATTAAAGATTCATTGATTTCAATGTGTCTAGATAAACCAAATGAGAACTGTAATACATGATAATAAGTAGCTATTCTCAGTTTTGCTGCATATTATTGTTGAAATGATTTGCTGGACCCAATCTTTGAAACTTGAAATTGCAAAGTCCTCAATTTTAAAATGAAGAACAACAAACCAAACTACACATGTCCATTCATAATGAAAAAACAAGTGTTCTGCAGTTTCATCATTGCAACAAAAAGGACATTGAGGTGATGTTAATGTTTTCCTTTGAAAAAGATTAGAGTTAGTTGCAATATTGCCATGACACATCTTCCACAACATATGTTTATATTTAGGTTCACAGCCAAGATGCCTAATGAGTTTCCAATCTCTATTGTGAAGTAAACTTGAGCTTGATGAACTAGATTGTTAGTTTTCCCCAACTAAACATCTCAGATTATGATACTCACTTTTACCCAAATAAACTCTACTTCTCTTCTTAGTTCATATCTATCTATCCTTTCCCATGTGAGATATAATCGGGATTTGTTGTATAGCAGCCCTTTCATAATCATGAAGAAGATGTCTTACTTGCAAGATTCAAAGTACAAGTACTCCAATCAATCACATTAAAAACAAGCAAATCATCTAAATGTAATTTTAAATCCTTGGAAGGCAATTTAAAAGCATATCTAAGGATCAGTCTAGAACTTAACAGATTGTTCATCACCAATTTATCATAAAAATCCTTTTTCTGACGCTTGTCGTCCTACTAACCCACTTTGCCATGCCTAAGAGGCTCTACCTCCTCTAAAAGCATTCATAAAGGAATTATGAGGGAAATAAAGACTTTTTAATAACTTAGCCTACAACGCACGTAACAATCTCTACACTAATTTCCTTAGTAAGGAATGGTTAAAAGACTCCAAATCCTTAAATCTAAGACCTCCCTTATGTTTAGATCTAGTAAGGTCCTTCCATTGTTTCCAATGAATTTTATGACCATGATCACTCTCACCCCACCAATATGTAATTTTGTTAAATATTGGTAACCTTTCCATTATGTATTGGCATATGTTCCTAGTAATATTGAAAGTTTAGGAAGGATGTGTATCATTGTTTTATTCTATGCTATTTTGCTTACTATCTCAAGGTTCATTCTTTTCATGCCTAATATGTGAAGGTATAGTTTTATAATTTGTAAGAAATGTGGTAGAAGCATGGATATGGATGTAGTTGGAATGGTTGTGATTTTTATGAGAAGCTTCAAATACTATAGTTTTTTTTCTTATTATTGAAGCTTTTAAGAGTATGAGAAAATATTCCTATTTTCTAAATTCTACCAAATCTTAGCATGATCATAAATTCGCAATAAGGCAAATAGCAATTTCTATTTCTTAGTAGAAGAAAAAAAAAATGTAACATAAGCACTTTAAAATTCATTAAAGCGCTTTTATTTGAAGAACACTTTAGTGTAATAATTTAGTTTAAGACATTCATTCAATCTTTAATCTCAATTCTGTCTCTTCAATGTCTACTCTAATTCGAGTCCTCTCACATGTAAATACACATTTTTCACATTAAATAATTAAATGAATTGTCAATTTTAAATTTTTTATGTTCCATGGAAGATCCTGTCTAGCCTTAGCTTTACAGTTGTGACATACTTGAATTTCTCAGGGTTACTCTCATTGAAAAGCAAACGAGCTCTTGCACTTATATATATATATATATATATATCTTTTGTTTGTAGATACCTATATGTTAAAACTTTTGAATGTTTCAATTTGATAATTTTGAAAAACATATCTCTTCCTTACATTATAATTTGCAATCTTTTAATTACTGTAGAGGGCTAAATCTGACTTATGGGCTTTAAGCCCAATAATGATATGGTTTTAACTCTTTAGGCTAAAATGATAGGACCTAAAGAGTTAAGCTCATAAAAATTCAGGATGATCAACGAAGATTTGATATGGTGGGATTAAAGTATGGCCCGTTTGATCGGTTCGCTTGATCCAACCTTTCTTGATTTGACTCATACCAAAAAGATAATAAATCTCTTTATTTGGGCCTAAACCTATAAAAAGAAGGCCACTTAATATCTATTTATAAAAGGCTTTAATTATAGCAATTGATTAACATCATGATCCAATGAATAAAATCCACCTACTATTTCCTATAAATACCCCCTTTACTTCCTTATTTGGATAAGAGACAAATTTCCACTAAAGCTATTACTCTGTTGAAATTTTGTCTCAAAGATCAAAACACGCAAATACCTCAAAAACACTACTTCGGTTTTCACCAATTGTGAAATTTGATGCCATCATGCTCCTTCACTTATCACCTGATGTGTTAGAGCTTATTAAGATTGCCTACTCCTTCTCCCTATCCTACCTCACTTGATCATCCCATACGTGTAAGTTAAGTCATTTCCTTAGTCACGTGTAATGCGGTACAGTATGCAGTACGCACGTAATCTCTTTCGATATCAAACCCTACATAATTGCTTTTTCTAAGTGCAATATTAAAATTTCTTATCTATTAAAACGAAAAAATGTTATGCCTAACGTTTGTTGCTTATTTCCTCATTCATTAATGCAACTCTCTTTTTCTACATAATATTTTTCGGTCCAAATCCTTGCCATTGTTCCATATTTTAGTATATGCAAAAAAAAAAAAAAAAAGCAAAAAAGTTGAATATACACAAAACATTTTGCTAAAATGTCCTTTGTTCAAATTTTTGTTAGATGTTAAATTTCCCTCCATTTTTTCTGTATTTTCATATTTTAGTAATATAAATTAATAACATATAATATTCATGAGTATTGTAACTAATGTGATATGAATATTAGTCTCTCAACGGAATAGACTAAGTAAGTGCTCTAAGATCCTTTATTACTTGTATCTTTTGGCCTATTTTACTATAATAACATGTCTTTATATGTATATAATGTGTTTTTTAGTTTTGTTGTAGTTTTACTTTTACTTTGTTTGTCGTTCTAGAATAGTGTTGTTTCCAACATTATAGAAAATGATGTTCTTGACAATAACTATAGTTAATTTTCTAGAATAGAGCTTGTTTAAATTAGTTGATTTTCTTTTTAAGTCATATGATTATTTTAAAAACAATTTAAATAAGTTTCTTTTAGGCACTCTATTAACTCTTTTTTTTTTTTGTTCTAATTTGGTATTATTTCTTAAATGCATCTCTCCCCAATAGATTTGACTTGATATGTATATATTTATATTAATTTTATCAAGGATAAATTGGTATAAAATTTCATTATAAAGAAGTAAGGAAAATAAAAAAGATGGAAATATTGTGGCTAGTACCTTCATTACTATCTTAAAAATATATTATAAGACATGAATATGAAAGTATTCATTCGATCTAAGAGTGAAAATGAAATGTATGAGTATGTAGAATAAAATTACTAAGACTGCATCAATATGAAATACAACAAATTTACATGATTTTTTTTCATTTTATTTAAATTTCCCTTACTTTATATATATATATATATATATATATATATATATTTGATGAAATCTTCTAATAAAAACCATTAGAAATTCAAAACTTGAAAAATTTGAAGCTTCATTCAATAAAAATTTGATTTAAAAATGAAAGAGGAAAGATAAAACAAAATTTCCTAGAAAAAAACTTGAGTTTGTTGATTTAAAAAATTTAAGAATGACACTTTCAAAATTTATCCAAAATTGTAGATGATGAAAAAAACACAAAATTGCTCAAGAAAAACACGAGTGCAACTGTTTTACTGTAAATTACAAGATTAAGAAAAAAAATATAAGAGAAATTCAAAAAAGAAATACGACTCATTTTTTGATTTTCAATAAATTGTAATTATATATATGTTTAAAAAGAATTTGTCCATTAGCTTTATTATAAGATTTTATTAATTCATTTCTTAAGAAATTCAATAATTATCCTTCATAAAACTAGTTATATGGCAAGCCCATTATATTTTAAAGATATTAATATTGATTTCTTAATAAATAAATTGAGTTTGGTTTTCTCCACCCATAGGAAAAAATATAGTTATAATATTACTTTATGTCGAACTTACTAACCCATTGGTTACCGTATAAGAGGTAATATAAGGACTTGGTATTTCTTGAGAGGACAAATCAAAATCCAAAATCAACGCAACCCATGAAAATAGATCCAAATTAGGGGAAGCCTTGCCTTCTTCACTTTGATTAAAATCGAAAACTTTCCCAATTTTTGGGTTTCCTTTTTCTATTTTCCTCCACTAGGGTTCTTTTTTTTTTTTTTTTTTCCTTTTCCGTTTTGTATTTCTTTCTTGTTTTCTTATTTCTCATGAAATGAAGAGTTCTTCGTAAATTTTAATAGAAGATCGAGTTTTATTTAGCACTTTAAGTGTTATCTCTGCAAAATTATTATAAATTGTGTAACTTATAAAACTGTTAAAAGCACTCCAAATCACTATTAAAAGACTTAGAGATAAAGTGATAACTCAATATTTTTAAAAGGTAAGTGAAGTTAAGCCATGTATTGATGTCTTTGGTTCACTAAAATAAAACTGGAAAAGAGTAGCAATCCATATAGTATTATTTTGTTTAATGATAAGGGGCAATTTGGAATAAATGTTACATTTTTTACAAAGCATAGCGATTTTTCTGATTAGGGGAAGGAATCTTATCAGAGCAAGCGATCTGATTTTACGAGGAATTTGCATATTCTCCAGCTAATGGGCCAGACCCATCGGTCCTGGGCCAAGGAAATGCATAACTAGTCGGTTTTCTGGGCCTATTATTGACTTGTAGGCTTCTCTTCCCCACCCCAACCCCCTACCACCAACCCTCTCTTACTTGGTATGGACTTGTGGGATTCGAGTCCATCAATGGTGGGGCCGGGCTGGGTCCAAGGATCCCTCCCTCGTATCGTGTGTCCGTGTTTCCAACATGGAAAAGCAAAATATATTATTACCGAACCCGCGAACCAATTGGTCATTGTAGAGAGGAAGTATAACGACTTCATACTTCCTGATACAGCAAAAAAAAAAATAAAAAATAAAAATAAAAATAAAATCCTAAATCGAAGGAAGCCATGGAAGTTGATACCAATTCGAGAGAAGCCTTGTCTTCTTCTTCTTCTTCTTCACTTTGATTGAAATTCCAAGACTTTCCCAAACTTGGGGTCTGCTTTTTCTATCTTCCTCCATTAGGGTTTTTCTTCTTTTTGGTGAAATGAAGAACTCATCGTAAATTTTAAATGGAAGACCGGTTTTTGTTTAGCAGTTTGGGCGTTACCTCGGCCAATCCCGAAGACATCGAACGCAATGTTCTCGACGAGGTATCTGCTGTCTTCAATTGAATTTCATGTCTTTGTGCTTGCTGATTCATGTCTGCATCATCTGATTCATGAGTACCCTTTTCTCGAACGTATTGTATTAATTATGATTGAATTTCATGTCTTTATGCAGTTAATGTTGTAATAGGCGGTGTAACATTTTAGTTTGGTGATGGGACTCTTTTTAGTATTGCTTATTTACTTTGTAAAAACTTGTGATGTAATGAGAAACATTTGTTGGAGGTGAGGATTTATTGGCATTATAGCGTGTCAGAATGTTGGGTAGCTGAAACTTTTTGTTTAATTTTATATCAGGCTAGAATCCAAACTGGGAATGGGGCAGAAGATGAAGGGATTGCTGAGTTTGATGCCCCCAGAACTTTGGAAAAGGCGAATGAGTTGTCATCTAGTGAAGCAAAACTGTATAGTAGGTTGAGGGCAATAGATTTTGAAATTGATGCTGTTGCTTCAACTGTTGAGCATGCTGTAGGGAGTGTCTCAGGCTGTCAAGAAGGGGGCAATCACGATGCTGATGATTCTCATTTGCAGTCCAGTGATGGTAAAAGTAGTAGGGCAGATGATGAGTCTAAAGACGATTCTAGTAGTGTTATTCAGGCTTCTTTTCATGATTCAACCCTCCACTATGCCCTTGCATCCGATAGGCTAAAAAGCCTCAAGGAAACTCGGGCACAGCTCAAGAAAGAACTGTTAGATTTGCAGGGGAAGAAAGTTTTAAAAGGAGTTGAGAGTGATAAGGTTTTAAGAGATCTTGTCAAGGAAAAGCCTACATTGAAGAGAGAAAACAAAGAAGTTAGCAAAGCAGGAAGAAATCAAGAAAAGAGGAAGAAAGCTGTTTCCTTTGAAGATGATGTTGATTTTGATGCGGTATTAGATGCAGCAAGTACAGGCCTTGTAGAGACGGTAAGTACATTGGGTTGTTGTTTATCTGTTTAACATTGACAGTTGAGATGATTAAGTTTCAAAACTATCTAGGAAAGAGATAAATTGGTCCGGAAAGGGCTGTTGACTCCTTTCCATCAGCTCAAGGGCTATGAGCGCCGCATTCAAGAGCCAGAGACATCAAAAAGATCTAGCTTGTCTGACCAAGGAGCTGGTCCTGGTGACCGTGCTTCTGATGTAGTAGACAAAACAGTCCAATCTATTGCAGAAGCGGCCCAAGCTCGCCCAAGCACCAAATTGCTGGATGCAGATGCCCTGCCAAAATTGGAAGCTCCCACTTTTCCTTTCCAGAGAATAAAACCCTCTAGAACTTCCAAGTCCAACAGGAGTGAGGTTGAGAATAATCAAGGTGTGGGAAGGAAAAAGAAGCGACCTCTACCTGAGAAGAAATGGAGGAAGAAAATTTCTTGTGAGGAATTACTTGACGATGGTATGTTAAAACTTTTTCTTTCCATCCCATTGCTTTAGTCTGTTCCTTTGTCACGTATGCTGTGTATTCTCATTGTGATGCAAATGTTATATCTATCAATCTAAAAGTTCTTGTACTTTGGCTGGACGGATTTTGTTCAAACTCATGGCAAGTAAAGAGCACATGACATTTAAAAGTTAGTTTTGCTATCCTTTTTGTAGTAAGAAGTTACAGGTACTAACCTTGTACGATGGATATATTTGGTTAGGATTTTTATATGGTAAAGATTGTTGCTCTAAGTGTTTGGTTGCGTTAGTTCTGTGTGTGATTTCATCTTACCCTGTACGGAAATAGAAAAGAAAGAAAGCAAAGACGTTATAAGGTGATGTACATTCCATCTATGTGTTGTATGATTTCTTTAGTTGTCACAATAAATGAATGCCTAGTCCCCCAAACCTGAGGTGCCATGAATTATGAGTGACTCAGTTTGGCAACATCAAACTGCCATGGAGTTACCTAAGATGGCCCTTCTCTGTCTCACACATGTTTCTTTTTCTTTGCAGTAGATGGTCTTCCTGCAAGGGAATCAAGTGATAACTTTGTCATGAGTAGCCGTGAGGAAGAAAAGCAAGAGGACTCTGAAGGTACTGATGATACCCAGACTTCTTTTGTCATGTTGGAAGGGGGATTGAGAATCCCTGATTCTATATTTAGCAAGCTTTTTGACTATCAGAAGGTTGGAGTGCAGTGGATGTGGGAACTGCATTGCCAACGAGCTGGTGGCATTATCGGTGATGAGATGGGTCTTGGGAAGACCATTCAGGTTTTATCATTTCTTGGAGCTTTGCACTTTAGTAAAATGTACAAGCCTAGCATTATCGTATGTCCTGTTACACTACTACGGCAATGGAATAGGGAAGCTAGAAAATGGTATCCTCGATTTCATGTGGAGATGTTGCATGAATCTGCAAATGATACTGCAAACAGAAAGAGGTCAAGCCATTCAGATGAAAGTGAGTATGACTCTGAGGGTTCTCTTGACGGTGATTATGAAGAAAGTGCACGGTCTCGGAACACCAAAAAATGGGATCCACTGATCAAACGCGTTTTGAAATCTGAATCTGGACTATTAATCACCACTTATGAGCAGTTACGCTTGCTGGGTGAGAAATTGCTTGACATTGAATGGGGTTATGCTGTTTTGGATGAAGGACATCGAATTAGGAATCCAAATGCTGAAATAACCCTAGTCTGCAAGCAGCTTCAGACTGTTCATCGGATAATTATGACAGGAGCACCTATTCAAAATAAGCTGTCAGAGTTATGGTCTTTATTTGATTTTGTTTTTCCTGGGAAGCTGGGGGTGTTGCCTGTATTTGAGGCAGAGTTTGCTGTGCCTATCACAGTGGGTGGCTATGCAAATGCTTCTCCATTACAAGTATCAACAGCTTACAGGTACACATTCTGTCCAACCTTTAAATTTTCTTCATATACTCATATAAGAGCCTGTGGTCTAAAATTCGCATCATAAGGAATGAAGATTTGTGTGCACGATATATGTTATCCAACTACATAATTACATTAAACTGGATATCACAAGTCATAATCATGTCTGCATGGTTGCTTTTGTGTTTGGTGACATGGAGTCTGATACATAATGATTGAAGCTATGACCTTCATGACTGTGCAGATGTGCTGTCGTCCTGCGGGATTTGATCATGCCTTATTTACTCCGACGGATGAAAGTTGATGTAAATGCACAGCTTCCCAATAAGACGGAGCATGTTCTTTTCTGTAGCCTCACTGCACAACAACGGTCCATATATCGAGCATTTTTAGCAAGCTCTGAAGTGGAGCAGATATTTGATGGGAGCAGGAACTCTCTTTATGGGATTGATGTAATGCGTAAGATATGTAACCACCCGGATCTGCTTGAAAGAGATCATTCATACCATAATCCAGACTACGGAAATCCTGAGCGCAGTGGGAAGATGATGGTTGTTGTTGAAGTGCTCAAAGTTTGGAAGAAAGAAGGCCATCGTGTACTTCTTTTTGCCCAAACTCAGCAGATGCTTGATATTCTTGAAAATTTCTTGATTGCTGATGAATACACCTATCGCAGAATGGATGGTCTTACTCCTGTAAAACAGAGAATGGCTTTGATAGATGAATTTAATAACTCTGAAGATGTGTTTATATTTATTCTCACCACAAAGGTTGGTGGTCTAGGGACAAATCTTACAGGTGCGAATAGGGTCATTATCTTTGATCCTGATTGGAATCCATCGACTGACATGCAGGTAGCATGCTTATGCATTTTCTGTAACTGTATACTTCTCCGTTGGTTGGGATACCACTTGGGAATGTGCTGTCTAAGCAATCTGACGTTTTCTGGTGTTTAAATGGATAGTTTAGATCTCCTTCTGTATAGGGCCTCAGCCTTGGCCTCTTCCTCTTAACGAAAAAAAGAAGGAAAAAAAAATTTTTTTGACATTACCCAAAAAAAGGTGCTATCTAAGCCGGCACCCACATGGACTTAGAATTGTCTTTTCTTGCCTTTAAATTTTAGCACACAAGGATGAGATAACAATAGGACAACCTTTTAAAGCTCTTACAAATTTAAGATGACGCTAACACAATTATCTCTGAATTTATTGCTCTATTTGCTGCAACAGGCTAGGGAGCGTGCTTGGCGTATTGGTCAGACACGGGATGTAACAGTGTATAGATTGATTACTCGGGGGACCATAGAGGAAAAGGTCTACCATAGACAGATTTATAAACACTTTTTAACCAATAAAATATTGAAAAACCCACAGCAGAGAAGGTTCTTCAAAGCTCGTGACATGAAGGATCTCTTCACTCTTACTGATGATGGAGAGAAGGGTACAACTGAAACTTCCAATATCTTCCGTCAGTTATCTGAAGACGTAAATGTTGTTGGGACTTCGACCTATAGTAAGGATAAGAAAGGATCAGCAAGTACTGCTGATAACAACAAAGAGGGCAGCGTGAAAAGAAGTCCAAAAATCACAGATTCCCAGAGAAAAGGAAAAGAAACAGCTGATAATAATGATGGTGAAGTTGATGGAGAGATGGATATTTTACAAAGCCTTTTGGATGCACATGGGATACATGTAAGTAATGCTGTCCTTTTCTCTACTATTTCAATTACGGGTGGCAGTTAAATTTCAAAGATACAGTTCTATATAAAAGGTCAGAGCATTCTTGAACATGTGTTTCATTAAACATGAAAAGAAAATCGTATCATGCTACTTTATGACCATGGATAATAGTATGATATCATGTGACAAAAGTGAGTGGTCCCTCCTTTGCTATTACCTATTATGCAAGTTACATGACTCTAGGCTACTCATTAATATAGAATGTTTCCTGTGTTTTTCTTAATATTCCTTTCAGAGTGCTTTAAATCATGATGTTATCATGAATGCTCATGATGAAGAGAAGCTAAAGCTTGAGGAGCAAGCTTCCCAGGTTGCTCAACAAGCAGCAGAGGCATTACGGAAGTCAAGAATGCTTCGAAGCTGTGATAGTATATCAGTTCCAACGTGGACTGGGAAATCAGGATCAGCTGGAGCACCTGGATCTTCTCGACAGAAATTTGGTTCTGCTATGAACTCCAGGTTGGTGAATGCTGATTCCAGGTCTTCAGACATGTCCAGCAATGGTATCATGGCTGGAGTCTCAGCTGGAAGGGCACTATCATCAGCCGAGTTGATTGCTAAAATCCGAGGAAACCAAGAAATGGCAGTTGGAGCTGCATCGGGGTCTCAACTTGGATCAACACCTGGTCCCTCTGAATCAGGAAGATTCGGTGGTGGGACTTCTAGGTCGTCGAAACATTCCAGGCATGTCCAGCCTGAAGTATTGATTCGCCAGATCTGTACGTTTTTACAGCAGCGAGGTGGAAGTACTAGTTCAGCTAGCATAGTACAGCATTTTAAAGATAGGATACCTTCAGACGACTTACCGTTGTTCAAGAGTCTTCTGAAAGAGATAGCAACACTTCAGAAAGACCCAAATGGATCGATTTGGGTTCTTAAATCGGAGTATCAGTAGCAGTGTTCGAGGAAAAAGAAACGGGGAGAAAAGGAGAGAGGAAATTCATAGTACATTTTTGAGACGATCCGCGACAGGACTGGAATAGGTTGATTTTGGTTATTTGCAAAAGCAATTCAATTTTGAAACTCTCTCCCAAGCTCATTTGTTAGGTTAAAAATTATTATCTGCAATGCAAAATTTTGAGTTGAAATCTTGTTCATAACGTAGCTGTGGCTTTCATGTTGTCTTAGAAACCCGAAACCATACAGCCACAGTAAATTGGTCTCCATTTTTCACGTGCAGTGTATAGAGAATTCTGTATTCTTAGAAGGATGAAACGAGTTGAATGGAATGTTATACTTGACAGAATCAACTCCATGCGACGAACATAAGCACGAGAGAGTTAGCTTTATGATATCTGGTGTTTATACACCCCCTTTTTCCTAAATAGAAGTGTCATATTATATCCTGGACGATGATTTAGATTTAGAGTTTATATTACATATTTTGGATGATAATTTAGAGTTTGCAATAGTGCTTTTTCAATAACGATGCTTTTTTTTTTTTTATTTACTATAGGTTATTCTTGTGGAAAGTAGAGTATAGTTTATGCAAAAATCTTTCTAGTAAGCTTTATGATGCAACGCCAAGTTCATCATGTCATGTCCTCCTAGCATGAATACTAATCTTATGATGATAGTAGGCAAGTTGTCTTTGCATGTTGTTATCAAGGGCGTCAACTTAAGTAGACGTCGGTTTGCCTATGAGAAAGTGTTCAAACTCATCTAGGATCCAACAAGTCCAGTGGCCATCCTCAATGGGAGGATCTTGGATACCATTTCCATGAGCCAGGGACCTCACTGTAAGGTTCTTCACCATTGTGCTGGAGTGCTTCAAATTTGAGGCGTCCAATGTGATGACCCTTAAAGGATATTTCTTTTCTTTTCTTTTATGTTTTTTAATTACCTTGTCTTATCAAAAAAGAGTATTGGCAAAATTTGCAAAGGAATTTTTTTTTTTAAAAATAAAATACCATGGGACCAACTAAGATTAAAAAAAAAAAATAATAATAAGAAGAAGGAACTTTTCTTTTAAAATTAAAATGTATAGAAGTTCTTAAAAATAAGAGTTTCTTAATACAAAAACGTGGTATTTTAACGATCTTGTGCAGGTTCTAAAGATTGGAGATGACCGAATGGACATATTTAGTGCATTAGGATCTGTGGGCCCATTGAATCCTAAAAAAGAAAAATAGAATCCTGCAAGTGCAACCATGCAACAAGTACAAATTTCAACCTTCACATTGTAAAGTCTTAAGCTACTTTATGCAGCCTTCTCATCAATAAATAAGAATTCGTCTCCATTGTCGCTTTCATACAACTCTTCTTACAAAAGTCTTATTAATCGCTTTCTTCATTCTCCCTTAAAATGTTTTCCATGTCAATAAAAGGAAGATAAGCGGATGAGTTTTTATAAAGCACCTAATCCGACCAATTCAACCTTTACTGTATAATTATAAGGTAATTTTTTTATAGGCTCTTAGGTTTTACTCCAACATCATGTGAGGTTTTGAAACTAAAACAAAACTGGATGAGAATTACAAGCCTAATAAAATATTATTAAGATACATTAGTATTAATATCTACAATATATATAGAAATGCATGCAGGCGGATTCTTGTGAGGTACCGACTTGCTCATCCTAATGATTACACCATAGGGTATTTCCTAATGGGATTTTGGGTAGTTCTCATATATAGGATGAAAAACACTATAGTGTTTCTTTTTTTCTTTTTTCTCCTCCTTCTTCAAAAATCTTACAAGGTATCAAATTTATTTTGGTTTTTATAAAATCTATCTCAAATTCATCCCAGTTGCATTCCTAGTTAATATTTTTCATACATTCTCAAATTTTATAACACTATAGCATAGTTATAACCATAGAGGTTGGTATCTCTTTCTTACTTGTACTGTTTTTTTTTTCTAAATCTTGACTTCTCCATTAGGCTTTTGCCTACTCCCACTCATGACTTTATTGAATGACGTGGATGTGAGCACATATGATTGGGGTGAAGCATATCGCAAAAATTAAGAATTAGAGATAGATGAAAACAATGATTACGTTAATGTAATGTTGATTTTAACTTCGATACAGTACAATTAAAAAATGAATGAAAATTATTTAGAATTAAATATGTATTTTAATCATTATTACTATCTCTTGCTGTTTGACGACTTGTATTAATTAGATGTAAGTGTTTGCTGTCTCCATCTTTCACAAATTCTTTTATCCTTTTCCATCTTATCTAATTCACATTAGCCACCTGAACATAAGATAGGCACCATCAGTAGTGGAGTTTAAGCAAGTGACTAAACAAAAACAGGAAAGATTAGAAAAAAAAAAAAATTGATTGAAGATAGAGATGTTGATTGTTTACATCTAATCAATACATGTATTGACTATCTTCATGGAAATAAATTATAATACTGATTGCAACATGATATTTTTCATACATTTTTCAAAGTTTTCGACCACTTCATAAAGCCAGTATAGAAATTAAGATTAAATTAAGGTAATCATTTTTTTGTTAACCTCTAATTTTTGACTTTTGCATTTTATTTTACTTCAATAATATGTGAATGTCTAGATCTTTTAAAAAAGTTTTTAGTGATGTTGAAGTTTAAGCATGTAGAGTTTGGGATCATAGAAAATTGAGGCAACGATTACTTCAATTTAATATATACAAGTAGAGTCACATATGATGATTGTAATACCAATTCTCAAGTACTTATAAAATTTTGTAATGGGCGAAACATATTAACATTACAATATTTCAATTTTTTTTCCTTTTCTATTATTTCAAGTGAGGTTAGTAGTATTACTTTCTTTTTAGGAACTATATTTCTATATAAAAGGAGTAGCACTCCCACATACATGGTTTTTTGGGAAGAAAATAAGGAAATTGTTTATTATTTTATTTGAAAAAGAGAACACCAACTCATTAACTATTAATTTATATATAGAGCACCACTAAGATTTAAGGAAAAAAAGAGAAATTTGTTTGGTGAATCCAGACTTGTGACCTAAGACTCGCCACCAAACCACCGACTGTGGAAGTTCCTAATTCACCCTTTTCTAAACCTAAGATTTGTTAGATTTACATGAATGAGATTAGGCTAAGTATCTTGCCCATGTTTAATAAAAACTGTGATATTCTACAAATTAGCAATCAAGACATGTACAGCTGAGTATTAGGGTAAAGCTTGGTTCTTGTACGATTAGGGTCAACGGTTAATTTAGGATATTTAAAAGAGTAACTGATTATACTAGAAATTTATGAGAAATATGATAACCTTAATCGAGGAATTCTTGTATGCTTAGAAGTAAAAAATATAATAAGATATTAAGAATACAATCAAAGTAGTAAAGATTTACTCTATATAAGCCTCTAAATTTGTATTTAAAACAATTGTACTTCAATTTAGGACTTTTGAAAAAATATATCCGATTGAGCAAAAACTTTATAACTAAATTAGAAAAGTTAGTTAAGTGACACAGTAAAGTTAGATTTTAAAGATAATATCCTAAAAATCTAATTTTATGGTTAAAAGTACAACTATTAAAAATAACGTAAAACTCGTCGAAATCCCTAAAATTGAGCTTAAAACATAACGAGGACTTAGAGATTAGATAAGTTATAAAAAGGAATAATATAGCATAATATATTATATGAATATACACGTATTTTTTATGAATATAGTCGATATATATAATAATTATATTCGTAAATTAACTTGAAAACTTAAAATTATATGAGATAAACAGTAAATTCACAAAAGATATAGGGAAAATATATCTTAAAAATAAATAACATGAACAAAACATAATTATATGAGTGTGATTACTCATTATGTATATGATATATATAGAATATATACATGTATATTAACAAAATCATTAAATATTGAGATAAAATGCCAAAATATCTTAAAATATCATCTAAAAATTATAAAAAATAAGAAACAACCTAGAATATTATTGGATTAAATGTGAAGCAGCTTAAAAAGGATAAGCAACTGCATCAAAAGCAAATTCATGAAAATTTGATATCTCATACTTGATTTTTACACTTGTAATTAAGGGAAAAATTGCTTAATAATTAAGAAAAAATTATAGGATACTAGGATTTAGATTTTACATTTTGGCAACCAAAAACACATAAGAAAAGTCTAGAAAAAAAATTAGAAAAGTAAAAAAAAAAAAGGCAAATCACGTCTTAACTTGGTTCCCTAACCTACTGTTGATATACTGTTGCGGCTATTTAGCCACCGATAGAGCAACTAGTGCCACCTTCTGCTGACACACCCCCTCTGGCCACTAGACACTTCATCGCCAATGAATACGTGTTCAAAGATTTGCTATGTTTTTCATTAAATTCAAAAAAATATTAAATAAAATGGGAAAGTTATGAAAAAAATTATTCCTAGATTATTTTAGGTATGCTTTCATGTTGTAATTTTATTTTTGCAAAATTTGGGATATTTTATACACTTACTTAAGAAAGTCACTATTCATCCAAATTTTAACTTTAAAAATAAATACACTAAATGATATAGTTTTTAGCTCAAAATTTTTATATAGAATACATATTACATATAGTTAATTACTATGTAGCCTAATTTCCAATTCATGTATTTTAATAATTATCATATTTTTTTTGCCTTAAAAATGACTAAAAATAGGGCTAAATGATGAAATAAATAAATTTTTATTAAATTAATTAATAAAATTGGTTAATTATTGACCTTTGAACACTTGTAGTGATATTGGGGATTGTTGGCAATTATTTCGTAAAAAAAAACGATGTTATTTATGTAATTAATCATAATTTAAGGGTGAAAATGTAAATATGTGTATATAGGCAATAAACCCATAGCATGAAACCACATACTGATTGAATTCCCTATATTTTTAGAAGTTTATAAAAATATTTAGGGATTTATTTGGTGACCCGAACTGTTTGTTATAAAATTTTGTAGTAAACTAGCTTAAATTATGAACCAGGAGCATACTTTTAGTAATAATAAGCTAAAATGTGATAAATATCGAAATAAAACTTATACATATATATGCTAATCAAGTTTAGTTAGAATGGAATTTTTTTGTATTTGGTATTAATATACGACATAGGTTAGGGTATACATGTTAGGATTAGAAATTATAGGTATTATTAAGCTATTATAAGAAAATTATGTAAAATATAGCTTATTTACGTTATATGAATATAATATGATAATACTTATTATAAGAGCGTATAAGGATAGTAGAAACTAGAAATACCATTTAATAGT
Organism: Lumnitzera littorea; assembly: GCA_024138015.1. NCBI lineage: Eukaryota > Viridiplantae > Streptophyta > Magnoliopsida > Myrtales > Combretaceae > Lumnitzera > Lumnitzera littorea. The sequence goes on along the minus strand of JAMXBB010000002.1, from coordinate 109,894,206 downwards.
CATATCTCGAAATAGAACTTGTAATATGTATTGTTAGGTATATATGAACCCAACGACAGTACTTTTACTAAAATCGGACAATCCTAAGTAATATAACTTATATCTTTATAATATTACGAGAATTTACGAACTACGATAACCTTAACGTAATTAAAACGTAATTTAATCGATTAAAGTATGTTTTAATATAATCGAAACGATATATTATACGTAATAGTATAACTACATATATTATTAATACTTAGTAACTTAACTTAACTTATATAATAAAACTATATTTCATTATATAAGGAAAATAATAATACACCTTATATATATATAACTTCAGAAGGAAATAAAAGAGTAGATAGAACTCCAATGTTTTCATAACTCTTGCGAAAACTAAATCTGGGTTTTGTATATATATAAGGTCTCCTAATGAACAAAGCTTTGACGATACGAGTCTACTATAGTGAGCGTTAAGATAAGTAAATGGGATTAATGCTTTATAGTATTTTAGGGTATTATTTCAGAATATCTAGAGACTTTGTTATGTATCTACTTGTGATTATAGTTAGTTGCTTGTATAAGTACAGTGCTTGTGTTTAAGATTCAATTTACTATAATGGGAGTTAAGCTCTATGTTATGGTTATTTTATGAATATTATGCGTGAATCGTTTGAGCTTGATTGGTCATCCTAGAAAAAATAAACTAACTTAAACTCGACTTAACACTTAACCTGATATGCATTGTAACTCATTAGGGGTAATGGCTAGGATTCTCGGGTCAAACATGGATTCCCTTTGATGAGTATAGTTGAAATGGTCATTTCTTCACCCTTAACTGAACTAAATGACAAGAAAAGAGATTGCAACAACGTTGAGGGTCATAGTTTGTTGTTCGAAGGGAGTCATGAGAGGAAGTTATTCTCCATTGCACAAGCTCCTATTTGGTTTCAATTTACAAGTTTGCGATGTCAAGCTCCTCAAGTCGGATTAGAGCAGACGCAATTTCTCTAATCTTATAATAGACTAGATAATGTTATATGGTCGTTTTTGCTTACACATACGTTGCATCTAATTAACTTGGTTGAAAACTCTACTTATGTTATACTGAATGCATACTTTTGTCTTTGCCCCGCTTACTAAATAAGTTGTTAGTTATTCTCTTATAGTTTATTTTATAGGTTTCGAATGGATTATAAGTATTTACCAAAAACTAGAGCGCTTTCAAAGTGGGATGGGGAGTGAGTGTAAACCTTAATTTTAAGTGGGCTTATGATTCAACTAAGAGTACTTCTTGAACGTTCCCAATGATCAACTAAACTGAGAAATCAAGTTTACAAATAAAAACGAACTTACTTTTCCAATTTGAAACCCTATTGTCAATAAAACTCGAGTATAAAAAACTGCAAACTCTAAATTCACCCAAGACCCTAAACCTTAAAAAAAAATTAAGGACTTTTAATCTTAAGTGACTAATCGATAATTTAATTTGAATAATTTCTTTTAACTCTAAAAAATTTCATAATTTTATAAGAATTGAATTATCATTTACAGAATAATTCAAGAAGTAAATCCTAAAACAATTTCCTATAAGATAATTCTCTTATCTTCATGTTTAAGCTTTACATGTAAATAAGTAAATCAACTAATTACCCTAAATAACTTATCAATTGAGAGTTAGAGTCATTTCTTAATTGATAACCTATTAAAAATTAGTGATAAGACACTTTTCTTATCACCCATTAACTTATACTATATATGGACAAATTTTCACAAGATTTCACATGCTTAACTTTAATAAATGGACAAAACAATTCCATGCCATGAGAAGACCCTAATGGCTGGTTCTTGCAAGCAAGAAAAGGGAGGCCATGCTCATGTTTTTAATCTATCAATCACTTTATCTTACACTTTTCTATTCACTCCTTAATACTTATATCATCAAGAGTTGCAGTTATTAACTTTTGTGCATACTATAAGACAACACAAATAAACTTCTTAAACACACTTCCACCCTCATTTTCCAATCAGCCACTCTTTCTCCCATTGCTATCACTTTCAATTTCATTTCCACTTCCTTTTCTCTCACTTTGAAATCAACTTAAAAGAGGAAACAACAAAACCTTACAAAATCCTACACTTTGCCACCACTTCCAAGCTCCAATCCTTATGGCATTCAACTTCTTCTTTTATCTTACTTTTGCCAACATTCAAAGCTCCTTTAAGATTCTTAAGACATCCTTCAAACCCCACTTCAAAGGACCACAAATCAAGTTTCCAAAAGGGTGTAAGAAGGAGGGAGTAAAACAAAAAGCTTAGGTGGAACCTTAGTGTATAACCACCGTATCTTTACCTTGTGGACGAGTAAGTGTTCTTTGTGTTTATCATTTAGTATTTATGTTAGAAGGCCATGATTTTTTGAAGAAATGAGTATGATCATAAGTTGATAAAATATTTAAGACTACCCTAAGAAGCAAACTCATGAAACCCTTACGTGAAAAGTAAATTATGAGCATGTAAAGTTAGTGTTTTGTGGAGATACTTGTTTAACACTTTGAATAAAAGATTTTAAGTTGAGAAAACCTTAAAATGAGAACTTGAATGAAAGGGAAACATGCTGGATGTGAGGGTTTAGAAGTCATTTGGATGTTGTTCTCACTTTTATTGAGTTAAACATACTAAAATCTAGATTTAGGTAAAGGAAAAATCCATCACAACGTTTTACAAGGAAACCAACTTTGTAAAACATGAATTATGGTATGGGAGATATGATTAATGTGAGATCCTCTATTTTCATGTAAAGTATAAGCCAAATAATCATCTCATGGAAAAGAAGTTAAGCTAAGATTTGAATATAAGTAACTTAAGTTTATGATTTAATACCTAAATTTAAGGAAATGATGAACCAAGTTGGAAAACCAAGTTGGAAGCCCTTATACTCAAACCAACCAGATTTGGAATTTTGCTAAAAGACACTTAAAAATATGATAAAAGTAAGTAAACAAAGTGAAAAGACCAATCAAGGCAAGTACGATAAGTGTATGAAACCTAAAACTTAAAATCGAGTTTAAAACTTCCAAAACAAGCCTCAAACACCAAGTTAAACCCACCTTATGTTTTTTACCAGCAACTTAACACAACAATAAAAGTTGTTTTAAGACTCTCAAGACTTCCACAAGACACCCCCTAAGCCCAAGAAAGTGATTATTTTTGATTTGGATAAAAAATAAGCCCATTTGACAACTTAAGAGCCCAAAAAATGATTGTTAGCCTTAGAAGTACAAATCAAAGTTGTAAATCTGATCTTAAGGAGTATTTTGAACCTAGAATGAGATCTTAAGCCTAAGCCCAAAGGATTTCCTAAATTATCAAAAAGCCTATTAACCAAATAAAGCCTAAAAATACTCCAAATCATGAGGATCGCTACTGTTCTAACCTATGGGCAGATTTATGTGCCTCATCTTGAAAATCTAAGCTTAACACGTTAAAGTACACTAAAAAATGATGAATATTGACTATAAGATCATAAAAATCGGATTTAAAACAAGAAAGTTATACGCGATTGAACTTTAAGTAAGAAACCGGGAAAAATATGAAAACCAGTCAAAAGTATAACTTAAGGGGTTTTATCTTAATTTTCTAAGTTTTATTTCAAATCTTTATAGTATTAGGATTGCAATGTCTAGGAGACCCAATGTTCGGAGACGACCTACCTCTGGACTACTTTGATTGACCTATATGGTAGAGTGAGTGAATTCATGATGACTCTTTACTTGATTTTATTTGTAGAATAGATGCATCTAAACTTATATATATATAAATTGGATGCTTGTGGGATATGGGAAGTGTGTGTGTATGAATTTGTGATTGTATGCTATGGCTTATTAATCATGTAATAATGGAAATTTTTTATGATAATTCATACGTACAATCGTATGGAATGAAACTGTCTAATTACCATGAAAAACCGGATTAATCACTTATATGATTAAAAAATTCAATAAATCATGTATTCCCCATAATTGTATTCGAATAACATGGATTGCCACTTCATGTAGAAGAGGGGAAGGACTCATAGGAAGAGAGCCTCTTGTAGGATTGGGTACTAGTTATGCCATCATTTATATTGAGTCTCTATCCTAAGCTGACGGGCTTACTACGCATTAGGAGATGCCAACCGTCGGTGAGGGGTCGTGTCTTGTGGCTTCTGCTTAAGGCATATATTTGTGAACTGCGAGGGCCATCACACCACTAGACTTGGGATTTTGAAAATATGATTTGTTGTTTAGTAAAGAAAGTATATATATATATAATTTTGTTTTGACTTAAGTACAATAATGCAAATAAAATAAAACCCAAGGGCTAGAATTCGGATTTTAGTTTGGGTTAGTTAATTATCTCCAAACCTCGACTATAGAGGGTGTAATCCTAAGTCGTATATAGTTCTTAGGCCACTGCATGTGTTGTTCGGCATACTGATTGTTCATGTATTCATATGATCATGCATCTAATAAATTTCTGTAATGCGGTATTGATGAGAGTATTTATCTCACTAAGCTTAAGAGCTTAAGCTTACACCTCGATAAATTCCTTTTGTTACAAGAGAACCTCTTTGTTTATTCGGGCTAAGGAATGCTCGAGGTGAGTCTCGTGTAGAGACTGGTTGGAGTGAACGAGGAGTGGAGAGGAGAGAAGATTTTGTAATAGTTTTTGTAGATAATTATTTACCTTTATTTTTGTTCATAATATAGTTTGAAGTTTATGATGCAGTTTTTTAATGAACTGCATTTGTTTGTAATATTCTTTTGGTGTGGAACCTAACAAGTCTACACATTTACTTAATTCATTTATTTCTTAGAAGTTAATTTTAGTAAATTGCTTTATATTATTTATCTATAGGCTTAGTGGAAGGAGTCTTGTGTGTCGTATAAAAAGCTTGTGATTAACAAGGAGGTTGATAGTAGACCTTTATGCTGTACACGGCGATCTACCATGACAATGATATTGTTGGGTCGTGATAGTGAGGTGTAATAAGGAATGGCTGGTTATGGTCTTTAGTATTGAGTTTCTTAACTTTTATAGAAAACTATACTAGTCTCCTTAGGGAGCTTAGTAGTTTTCTATATTCTCGTTTGTATATGAAATGATAAATACTTGTAAGATTTACTACCACTTTTTTGCAAAGTCAAATTACAAGCTTATTTTTAACAAATGATTTTAAAGGATTACTCCATAGGTTTATAACAAATAGGTATCGAATTGGATACTTTAAAGGAGTAGAGTCGAGTATGCTTAGTATGAACTAGGTTTAAGATAGTAGCTGTAAAGATAGTTTCTATCTTAGGATGACTTCTACGGTGAGACTATTACGACTCCATCTTTTTGGGGCATGACAAAAACCATAGCCCTTTGAGCTTATAGTACATGCTTAAAATTGGAGATCCAACCTATCAACTAGGATACAACATGATATGATAAATTAATGGATCACACTTAAACCTGTTTATATATGTACCTATGTTTAGTTTTAACATTTAAACCTATTTAGGAACTTGTTAAATAATTTGACCTTATAACCATGTTTGGTTTAACCTAAAAATCAATTTTAGATTAAGATTGCTAATATTTATAGTTTAATACTGTACTCTACCAGCTTCTTATTCTAACCTCTTATTTCGTATACGCTTTTGCACTTCTCTTTATATCTCTCTCTTAATCATAATTCACTACTACAGCTTCATCATTGGATTTGCCAATTGTCATTATTTTTTCACTGATTACCATTCTTGACAACTTTGATTCTCAATAAGAGCAATGCTATTTAACTCTTTTTACCCTTCTATTTTGATTTCCAACATTATTGAAAAAAATAATATAATACACATAATGCTTGTATAAACATTCATTTAAGCATAAGTATTACATCTTAAACTAATTAATAAAGCCACTTAATATTTTTAGTAAAGCTGAATCGAGGATACTAGTCATCTTTGTTTAAATCAGCCATATGATGGGGATTAACCTACATAATAATTAAGTAATAAGTTTTTCATTGAGTTAGATACATAGTATTTAAAGTTGAGATCAATAGTCAGAATAATGGGCTATAATGTTCTTATTGATTTACCTATATATTTAGCTCACAAATGGAAAGCTACATTTACAACTATTAGTATAGCTTTCATTGTAATTTCCATTATTTGCATTAATGCCATGTTCACTTAAGGGAATGTGAATTCCACTCACTAATTATTCCTTATATTCCCCTTTTTACAATTGGCTTATAACTCGATTCTCAGGAATCCCCTTTCCCCTAAAATCTTTGCATACCAATTCCTAAGGCGAACCTAATGAATCAAAATTCTTTGCTCATCCAATTTTTTATCCTAAAATACTCTCATAAAAAAGAAACAAATAACTCAATCTACCACCACCATCAACCCACCAGCACCTATAACCTACCCATCACCACTAAGCCCACATAACCCATACTAAGCATACCCATACACCTCCACCACTATGCACAAATATCTCTAAGCCCACATGGCCCACACTATTACCACCACCATGCACCTAAACTTGCATGGACTTACATAACCTGCATGGACTTACATAACCTACATGATGAACTGCCGAGCATTGATCTCATTACTTATGCATAGCTTGAAGGCCTCCAATCCCTTACCTGAAAAATCCTTTCTTAGCAATTTGTTGATGACAAGAAACTTTATATTGAAGGAAGGTGGCTAAACTCCTTAAGCTCTCCTCATTGTTATATGTTGATCTACACTCTTGGTTGTGAAGATACCGACTATTCCCTTACCAAGGACCCCATACCAGGTAATCCGACCAATTGTTATCGAGTGACGAGAGACTCACTTACTGGTCGAGTGGTTTTCTCTTGGCTTGTTACCATTTCACTTGTCACCCACTTCTCGTCTCGGCCCACTTTATTAGTGCAACATCTTAATCTGTCTCGCTTACTATGTTTAAAGAATCTTCGTATGGGACAAATGTTACACTACCACTTATCCACCTCATCTAATATTATACTACTTTTCTATTTTTGTCTCTTGTTCTTTTTGTCCTCTTTCGTATGTACTAAGAATCCCCTTTTTATATATAATTTCTTGTAATTTCTTTATTTGTAATGTTGCCCTAGGAACTTACTATAAATAGTTCATTTCCCTTGTAAGCTGTAGATACTTGATAATTAGACATTGAATATTCTATTCTTGAGAAATAACCTTCTCCAAGTTCATTTTCTTCCATATACTCTTATCTAATCTTACTGAGTAGCTTAGAATTAGTGGCGGATAGACTTTAACATCAACTTGTACATCATATCAAGAAAAGTGTCAAGTCGTGTTATGTTCATTGGTGAGTCACATCCTCCGAGTAACTTCACGTCTACTACTCCAGTTCATTCGTGGACCATTTTCCTTTACTTTCTTCAACATTTCAGAGGACCTAATTAGTTCAAATTTGTTACGGTAAGTCTTAGTGATAACTAAGCTCCTAGGCACATCATATAATCTTGGTATCAGAGCTTGAGGTTGAGACTGAGAGCTGTGAAGTAATAGTCAAACTGCTATTCGAGATACTTGTGTGTATGTTGAAGGCATCTGTATGAAGTGTATTTACTGAAGCTTTGTGTTGAGAATGCTGAATCCTAACATATAGGGAGAGATTAACAAAGCTGAGAGTGATGCTCATGGTCGTGGTCGAGTTACTCAATAAACACCACATATTACTGATGAGCAGATACAAAATCTTGTTGCTATTGTGGCCAACCTAGCTGACTCAATAAATAGAGTCCTAAAGATTGAACCATGTGAGAGAGTTACTGAGTTGGGCCAAGAGATAAGAGATAGGTCGAGAAGATAGATGAACAAGCAAGCTCCAGAAGCCTTTCTAGTGAACCAAGCACTACATCGACATGTCGACAGAGTCGCGAGAAGAAGGTTAGAGATGGACGAAGTGGAAGAGTACAAAGAAGAAGAAAACCAGTATGTTGGGATTGATGAGCGTGAGTTTAGGGCGCCAAGAGGTGCCGAACATCTTAAGGTATAGATTTCAAGCTTCAACGGGTTTGGTAGTGCTGATGAATACCTGTATTGGGAAGAGGAGATCGAAAAGATATTCGACTTCTACGATTATGAAGATGCTGTTCGCATTTGAGTGGCCATGTTATAATTTTTTGGGTATGCGGCAATGTAGTCGAAGAAACTACAAAATGTTCGCTTGAGCATACCTAAAAAATTATACGTTGCCGAGCAAGTTAGAGTTCCAATTACCATTGGTGATAGGTAAAAGGACGAGGTGCTTCCTATGTGTGGTTCTCACATATTACTCAACCAACTGTGGCTATTTGATTTGAGTGTTACACGATCGGTATAGAAACACCTACATGTTCTAAAAGAAGGAGAAGAAAATTATATTGACACCTATGAGTCTTAAGGAAGTACAACAAGCCCAAGAAAAGGTTGCTAGATCCCTACAGACTAAGTCCTTAGTGATTTCCTAAGCTCAGTTTGCATGAGAAGTCAAGACCGAGGACTATGTGCTCTTTTTAGTCAGGGGATTCCTAGAGGTTAGAGAAGCCGAGCTTACCTGCCGAAGTGCAGCAGCTACTTCAGGACTTTGCCGATCTATTCCCTACCGAGATGCTGAAAGGTTTATCTCCTTGGAGAGGTATCGAACATTGCATTGACCTCTAACTAAGGGCTACCTTGCCAAACTGACCTGCTTACAGGCTCAATCCAGAGCAAGTAGCTGAACTGAAGAAACAAGTGGATGAGTTGATTGATCATGGATATGTCTGTGAGAGCATAAGTCCTTATGTCGTACCTGTTGTACTCGTGTCGAAAAAGGATGGGATGTGGTAAACGTGTATTGACAGTTGAGCTATCAATAAGATCACTGTCAAATATCGATACCCGATCCTGTGGCTTGATGATATGCTTGACGAGTTACATGGTACCTGCATCTTTTCTAAGATTGACTTGAAGAGTGGCCACTACCGGATACGAATAAGACCTAAGGATGAATGGAAGACAGCCTTCAAGACAAGGGGTGGTCTGTTCGAATAGTTGGTGATGTCGTTTGGTCTAACTAATGTGCCGAATAAATTTATGCGACTGATGAATCGTGCACTTAGATTGTTGATCGACAAATGCGTTGTGGTTTATTTTGATGATATTCTGGTTTACAGTGCTGACCTCCTTGTTCATGTTGAACATTTGAGATTAGTGTTTAACATACTTCGCGCTAAGAAATTATTCGGCAACCTGAAGAAATGCGCGTTTTGTCAAAGCGAGGTTATATTCCTTGGATATGTCGTTTCAGGGAGGGGAGTTCAAGCTGATGAGGAAAAAGTTAAAGCTATTAATGAGTGGCCTACGCTGACTAGTACTATCGAGGTCAGGAGCTTCCATGGATTAGCCTTGTTCTATCGGAGATTTATTTTAGAACTTCAATTCCATAATTGTGCCGTTGACTGAATTGACTAAGGAGAACGTTGAGTTTAGATGGATAGAAAAGGCTTAGAAGAGTTTGAAGACATGAAGTCTAAGTTGACGTTTACTTCAGTACTCACCCTGCCAAATTTCGAGAAGGTTTTGAGGTTAAATGTAATGCGTCTAGTGTCAGCATTGGTGTTGTCCTTAGGCAAGAGCGTCGACCCATTGCCTACTTCGACGAAAAACTCTAAGGTGTTGCCCTGAATTACTTAGCCTACGATAAGGAGTTCTATGCCTTTATCCAAACACTCCAGAACTAGTGGCATTATCTGTTGTTGAGAGAATTCGTCATCTATTCGGATCATGAATCTCTCAAGCATCTTTACGAGCAACTGAAGTTTTCTCGGCGTCATGTTAAGTGGGTCGAGTTCTTCGAGACCTTTTGCTAGGTCATCAGATATAAAAAGGGATACGGTGGCTAATGCACTTTCTCAGCGTTATACTTTCATCATAACGTTACAAGCTAAGGTGCTTAGATTCGACACTTTACACGATTGGTATGAGCATCACCTACATTTTGGACCTTTAGTAGCTAAGTGCAGTGTTAGAGGAGCTGCGGAAGGGTTCTACTTGAACGAAGGGTTCTTGATGAAGGACAAACAGATTTACGTACCGAGTGGTTCTACAAGGGAGCTATTCGTTTGAGAAGCTTATGCCGACGGTCTGGCGGGCCATTATAGGGAAAAGATAACAATTGAGATATTGAAGGAGTATTTTCATTAGCTTGGGATGATAAAGGATGTGCACCGAATACTTGAGAGGTGCGAGGTGTGTAAATATGCAAAGGGGAGAAGAGAGCCCTATAGAGAATATACACCCCTATTAATTCCAGAGCGGCCATAGATCGATCTAAGCATGGATTTCATGCTTGGCCTTTCCCATGTGCTAAGAAGACATGACTCAATCATGGTAGTAGTCGATTGGTTCAACAAGATGGGCCACTTTATTCCCTGCTACAAAACTAATGACGCTTTATTCATCGCTAACCTCTTTTTGCAGGAAATTGTACGATTACATGGAGTACCAAGGAGTATTATGTTTGACCGTGATTCGAAATTCACGAGCTTCTTGTAGAAGACCCTACCGAGGAAGCTCAGCACTACGCTCTTGTTTATCACCTCTTGTCGCTCCTAGACAGACAAGCAAATTGAAGTAGTGAACAGAATCGTTGGTAACCTCCTGTGCACCACTGTTGGAAAGAACTCTCATGATTGGGATTTATGCCTACTCATCAACCTTTAGTGATGATGTATATAGATGGGCGAGAAGAGGGAGAATGGCTAATGAAGAAGATGATGGTGCTATGGTCTTTTGACTTCGATTATGGGTATTTCTTAGTTTATGTTTTTTTCCCCTAATTATATAATGTAATACTTAATCTCTCTTTATTCCATTTAGCAAAGTGAACAAATAGTAAGCAAATTGAAGATGAAACCAAAAGAATTTTTGAATAGGAGCTATACATGATACAAAAAATTACAACCAAATTTTTTACACAAACCAATCATCTACTTGCTTTTATCCATTCACATTCATGTGGCTATCACTATACAATTTGGAATTAACTTAGGACAAAGACTTCGGCATAATAATCATTTTTGTTTTTTTGAATATATAGACTTGAAAGTTATGAAATATTTATTTTAGGATATTTTTAATTGATAAATGAGTTGCATTAAACACAAAACATTCTCACTAAAAGGATTCTTTTACAGATTTAGATTTTTAAACACAATTAATAAACATATTATGTCACAACTGAAGTTTTTAAACAAAACCTATTTAGATTAGAAAATGAAACATGAACTTGTAAACATTACCAACTTTATAATACCATATCTTACATTGTATTAAATTATTATAATCTAAATGTATATTTAACATATTAAAAATTCACACGTAGCACTTTAGTTATATTTCTCATGTCTATGTAGAACAATAAGAGAGGTGTGTTCCTCGAAAAAAAAAAAAATCTAAAAAAGGGGTTAGGGAAAAGGATATTTCATGTGCTTTTCTGAAAGGCACTTTCACATCTATTATTTTTTACATGGAAGGCAGTTTCTTCTATAAAAAGGGGTTAAGGGAAAGAATATTTCATGTATAGAGTAATAAAGACGTTTTTCTGAAAAGTGCCTTTACTTTTGTTATTTTTTATAAAAAAGGTGCTTTTATGGAAGACGCATTCTTCTATCTTGAGTATAGAAGAAGTGGCCTTCCTTGTTAAAAATAACAAAAGTGAAGGTGCCTTTATATAAACACGTGTAACTTAAAAACCAGTAAATGAAACCAACCAACCAAATTATAAAACGAAGGATTGGTACAATTATAAGTTTAAATTAATAGCAATCTAGTTGAAAAACCGAAACTCCACATCCAACTACTTCACTGACACCAACTCTAAACTTGATAGTGACTACTTACATTGAAAATCTAATCAAAAGATATACAATTCATATCCCAAACTCCAAATTTTTTCATTATTATTTTAATGTAAAAAGTGAAATATGAGACAACCAAGACATACAAAGAAGCATAAAGAAGTTAAAGTGATATTAAATTCTACACAAGTAAGAATGGTCAGTGCATCTATTCATACAAGTCTAGCAAATAATACATGTAATTTCATCTTCTCCTATTCCTAGTGAACACTCATGAGACTTCAAATACCAAAATCTCGTTAGGCCTTCTCTCCTCTAAAACCATGAGAACTTATGACTCTTATATTTCTATCAACTGCTAGGGTAGATCAAAGAATTATAATGGATCGACTATAGTTATCTAGGAAGAACTCTCTCATTGAGAATCAATAGACCTCCTCCCTCTCTTATGTGGAGTTGACGGTATGAAGGGAAGGATAACATTTCATCTCCATAGCTGGAGTCTCGAACATACTACCCGTATTTGGACCCTCAAATAACCTTTCCCCATGAGATAAACCTACATTACTGTCACTAGGTTGACCCCTTTTTGATGTTGTCCACCTCCCCTCATCCTAATGCGCCCTCTACTGCCCTCGCCCCTACCACTCCCCCTACCCCGCCACCTACGCCCCCCTACCTTAACTTTCTTCCCTCTCCCAGCTACTTGGGGAGATTTAGAGGATTATAATACACTTGAATGTTTTTGTTCGATCTCTAAACCTAATCTTGAGCCAGATGTGGAGGGTATAGAGTAACTAGAAGATGGTCATGCAGCAATTGTATCTCATAATCGGCATAGGCTTGAGTTGCTTAGTGATCGGCTCCATCGAGAGAGATCCTTATCTGCTGAAACTCATTAACCGGCAAAAAGAAGAAGATCAACATAAGGCAGAGCAAGGTAAGTAAAAAAATAATCTTTGTTGTAGGCGATCTCACCAATTGGCTAAGCAATGCTCCAATTTGACTGATATACCGATGAGTAATGCTCTATATTACTATTAGTACCTACACTTTGCTCTTCTAGGTCCATTGATTTGAATCACTCAAGAGTACTAATCATTCCAAGTGGTGATGTTTGGTAGATATTGTGTGATCCAATCACCGTCCATCCAACCTTATAGGTCAATACAATGCAAGGCCTCCTCAATGTCACATAGTGGTGGAATTCTCTGCAATCTACTAAACTGCCAAACTATACGCTTTTAAAAGTGCTACTTAACTATGTAGAAGAATATGAGTAGCATTCGTGCTATCCAAATATGGCAACTACGGTGGCAAAAATTAGCTAATATTTATAGTATTATCTCGTCCAAATATGACTATCACACAACCAACAAAACTATGTTGTTAAAGTTAGTGCATTTATAAAGTATTGAAATAGAAGGTTATAAAAGTTTATAGAATACATATCTTATCTGGAGTCTACTTATCAAATGCATCTTGATAGGCTGTGACCACATGGGTCTGGTGTATTCTCGTGTCTCGTCTAATCATTCACTTGACAGCTAGAAGGCACCTTCTTTACTTTTATGAATAAGGCGTCTTCTTTACTTTTATGAGGATAATCGAAGGCACCTTTTTGAAAGGCTCCCTCTTATTTGATAAAATATAAAGAAGGCACCTTTCAAAAGTGCCTTCTTTATGAATTATATAAAAAAAGAAGGTGTCTTTCTGAAAGGCGCCTTCATAGCCCCATAGACGTAATATTTTTTCCTCTAACCTCTTTTTTTTAAGGAATGTTCGAGTGGATGATTAGATGAGATACGAGAATGCACTCGACCCATGTGGTTACAACCTATCAAGATACATTTAATAGGCAGGCTCTAAATCATGTATGTATTTTATATACTTCTATGACATTCTATTTCAATATTTTACAAAAACACTAACTTTGGCAACATGGTATTATAGGTTGTATGGCAACCATATTCGAACGAGATACTGGAAATTTTACCTTATTTCTACTATTGTGGTTGCTACATTTGGATAACATGAGTGCCACTCATATGCTTCAACATGGTTGAGTGGCACTTTCCAGAACGTGTGATTCGACAGCTTGATAGATTGTAGAGGATTCCACCACCATGTAACATAAAAGAGACCTTGCACTATATCAACCTATGAGATAGGATGGACGTTCATTAGATCACGCAACATCTATCACATATCATCACTTGGAACGATTGGTGTTCTCGGGTGAATCAAATCAATGGAACTAAAGAAGTAGAGTATGGGTACTAATAGTGATATAGGAATATTACTCGTCGGTATATCAATTAGATGAAGTATTGCTTAGCTAATTGGTGATATCCCCTCCAACAATGATTATTTTTCGACTTACCTTACTCTGCCTTGTGTTAATTCTCTTCTTTTTGTAGGTTAAAGAGTTTCAACAGATAAGAATCTCTCTTGATGGAACCAATCACTAAGCAACTCAAGCCTATGCTAATCATGAGATATAGTTGTTGTATAACCATCTTCTAGTTACTCTATACCCTTCACATTTAGCTCAAAATTTGGTTCAAAGATTGGATAAAGACATTTAGATGGATTATGATCCTTGAAATCCCCTTAAGCCAGGCAACTTAGGGGTAGGGCACACACATTAGGATGAGGGGAGGTGGACAACATTAGAACAAGGTCAGCCTAGCAACAATGATGTAAGTTTATCTCATGGGGCAAGGTCATCCTAAGGTCCAAGTTCAGGCAGTATATTCGAGACTCCGACCATGAAGATGCAATATTATCCCTCTTTTCATACCACTAACTCTACATAAGAGAAGAAAGAGGTCTATCAATTCTCAATGAAAGAGTTCTTTTTAGATAGTTACAGTTGATTCACTACAATTCTTTAATCTACCTCAACAGCCAATAGAGAAACAGGAGTCACATGTATTATTTGCTAAACTTGTATGAACAAATGCATTGACCATTTCTACTTTTATAGAATTTAATTTCACTTTTAACTTCTTCGTGCTTCTTTTTGTGTCCTAATTGTCTTATATTTTACTTTTTACATTAAAATAGTAATGAAAAAGTTTGAAGTTTAGAATATCATTTGTATATATTTTGTTTGGATTTTCGACACAAGCAATTTCGATCAAGTTTGGAGTTCAAAGTTAAGGTTGACGATGCTAGTTAGATGTAGAGTTTTGATTTTTCGACTAGATTGCTATTAATTTAAACTTGTAATTATGCTGATCCTTTGTTTTGTAATTAGTTAGTTGGTTTCACTTACTGGTTTTTGAGTGACAGGTGTTTAGAAGCCCCCTTCTTTATTAAAAATAACAAAGGCGAATACGCCTACTAGAAAAGCATCTTCACTGTCCCCTACATGATTTTTTTTTTTGGAGTAACGCACCTTGAGTGGGTTCTTCGAATTTGACACAAAATATCGAGCTTCTTTCAAGCAAACCATGAAAAAGGAATTATCCCAAATAACATTTCAACTAGACCAGAACCTGAGCAAAAATAAACCAAAACCGATCCCAATCCGAAGTACATGAGAAATCGATAATTTATAGAATTTGTAACCAACTCCAGCCACAACTCTTCCAGTAACATTTTTGCTTTATTAGATCCAATGTTATTAAATGTAAACTAATGTCATGGAGACAATGCTAAAGAAAATAAAGCATCAGAGACCACATGATAATTGCAGTTGCAATTTGATCATAATTCAAGAAAACTACTATTGACAATTCAATGGTGAATATGGTCAATATAAAATACCAATGGTACCTTTGACGTTGTAACAAAATTTACCAACCTAAGATGAAATTTTACATTAATTCCAGCTCTATTTTGTGCGTGGTTTCAAGAAAGCTATTTGTTTTCGATGTAGGACAAAAAGCAATTCTGAATTCCATTATTACTATTAGCCACAATGTGAAAAATTAAAATGTACATTCTACATAATCATCCAAGCAATCCTCGTATAGTTTGTGACATTTAACTGATTGATAAAAACAGGAAAAGTGATCACAAAGAAGACGATCTTCCTTATCATGGTAGAGAAGAAATGGTATTACAGGACAATGTCACGGACCATATTGACACTATCACGCTGACATTATTATCCAATCATTCAGTACACTCGCTCGAAAACTTTTAATTTTCATTTCCTCAATTATCGCATACAAACAGATAAAGTCACATAATCTTTATATACCAGTAATTATCAAAATGCTGCCCATCCAGCTGCTGTATTAGTTTTGGTGGAGCCTACACTTGTTGTAGATGGAAGGTTCCTCTGCAAAAGGGCATAAAAATCAGTTAGATAGTTGAAGTGACAATTTCCCCCTGTATTTCCTAAAGTCTTAATAGAGTTATCAAGGTACTCTTGCAGTGACTATGATCACGAGTGGGCCATGTTTTTTAGTACCCATACTGTTTCTCTGTTAAGCATATGCTATCATGTATGAAGATAATCTAGTGCATTCTAACCTTCTCAACAAACACCCACCCCACCTCCCCTCCCCCCCAACACCCCTTCTCCTCTTTCCCCTTCTCTCATGCAAGTACCCAACTGTATGATTGGAAAGGACAACAACTAAGGGATAAGAAAACTTTATCAATAACATTGTCTACCTATTTGGAAGGTCTCCATGTCAGGAAAAATAAAACTACTTTGCCTTTCATTTACAAATAAGGATATTATACACATTTGAACAGAAGTGAGAACACCAGTATATAGACATATCAACCATTCACAGAACTTTCTTAGCCATATTCATGAACTTAATTGGGAACAGAAGAACCAGAAAATTAATCTTGAAGAGACACCAGTGTCTAAAACCAAAATAATATTCATCTCAGTGATCTAAAGCTTTGTTTGGTCTATGGAATTGAATTCCTTAGGATCCAACTTCCACTTGTTTATTCACCAAAAACCTTCCACTTGTTTTAATAAAAAGAGTGATGACAATGCAAGGATGGGGATTAAAAAAATGTGAGCATCTCAATTTCTTATAATCCAAGTAATTGTTCGGAGAGAGGACTCAAATGCCAAGAGCTGAACTGATAATGAGATATTATTCAAGGACTTTGGTGTGATGTGGTCATTTTTATTCTCATCTCTCATAGTCTCACCATGCTCTCACTAAAAAACAGACAGATATCTTATTATTGAGAATACCTCAATGTCCTCCTTTTTTTTATGAATAGAAAAAGGAGACAAAAGGAGGAGGAAACCCAAAATTCACTCATTGTAGCACATCATAAACTAAGGGTGGCTTTATTTCATGGAAATTTCTTTTCTATATGTTCTATTGACATTTTTTGTAATCTAAGCTTTTCAATTGACAAATGTCATGAGAGTAATCTCAAGACAATACAATAATAACTTGGGGGTTTTAGTGATATGGTGGTGCAGGGTAGGGTGGAAATCTTTTTCCTTGTCTTTTCACTACTTTTTTTATTGTAGTCAACCCATCACTACACATTAATAAAATGTTTGAGTGTGGTAAATGCAATATCATAACACATTCTAAAACAGTTTGGAAAAGTTATCACTCAAAACAAATGCATACTACAACTAGTGACAGCAATGAAGAAAGTCAATGGCAGTAATAAAGCATATAAGATAAGAAGGAAAAGAGGCAAAGGCGAGGGGCTAATCACAAAGAAAGTAGACATAATTGTAAATACATCCATGAAACTATTAGTTAAGTGTAACTATCTCTAAAAAATATTAGTTAAGTGCAAGTACACCCCAAAACATGGCTTCACCTCCTCATAACTTATAAATCATGCATTTGTGTTCCCAACCATTGCTAAGCTTCCAAAACTATCACTAAAAGATGGATAATTTGCAACAGTTCTGATCTTTAATGAAATTATGTGAGGGAGAAATGCCCCAATATATACAATCTATAAACATAGAGATACTCATTTCCTATGCCATATGCTTCTCATGTATGGATAAGGACAAAAAAACTGATGTTGCCATCATCTGCAACTTCACTGTCTATGAGAAATAGGTAACACACATTGACTGAGAAAAGCCTGATGGGGCCCAAGAAAGATCCTTCTTTCTAAAGAGGAGTGTAATTGACATTGCAAATGAGGTCATGTTCCTTTTCTTTATAAGATGTTCCTTTTAAAGAATGGATTTATAAGATGTTTTATTAATGAAAATTTAGCCAAATCCAAAAAGATTTGATTTTGTATCTATGAAATTACTTACAACTACACACTGTAATCAAGCTATTTTCATACCAAAAGGATGATTATATACTTTTAAGAAAACCACAATCTAAATAAACATTATAAGCAGCGTGAAATAAAATGCAGTCTGTTGAAATTCACAACATGAAATAAGACATTTGGTCTACATGATGAATATGGTTCTTGGTAATGCATTCATTTGCTGAGTTTTTGTGCTTCTTTAACTTCGCATATCTCTATTTTTTACCCCTTAAATCACATAACCTCTGGTTAGCTCCATTGCGAAAAGGTTATCCTCCTCCAAATAGGAAAATACACACGTGAGATGCATGTGATGGCCAAAACCCAACAAAATTATTTTCTTTCTCCAATTCCTCTTCACTCTGAACCCTATATCTCATTTTTCTCTACCATAAAATGTAACAAAGTAAGGGCATTCAAGGTTTGGAATAAGATGAATGGGAGAAGGATGATGATTTTGGGTTGGCCATCACACCCATCTCTTAGGTGTCTTTTTAGGCACAGACGTATAGAGTGAAAATGTGTGAAATGATTTCATTAATCAACCCTTAATTTTTCTTTTTTAATCTAGTCAATAAATTATGAAGACATTATCACTTAATCTTAGGCTAGGCTAACGTATGACCATCTCAACTGCCATCTTCATTTTCCCCCCATGCCTACCCGTCTTTGGCAAGGCTAATGTATGACCATCTGAACTGCCATCTTCATTTTACCCCATGCCTACCCTCTTCTTCAGCCACATCCAGAGCAAGTTGGATGTGTTCCTGGAATTCACAAGTTCCATAGACCACAAATTCCAAATGTCCTTACGTGTAAACAAGCAGAGGCATCACTGCAGTTGGCACCTGTGAATGTTGGACTTGCCACAATGCATTGAAAACAAGATAATTATATTGGAAGTCATAGAGCATATGCAAGCTTCTTTCATTAGGTCTGAAATTTTCTTTTCCATTAATCCTAACTCGTTTTTGAAAAACTTGCACAGCATGCTAAAATGAAACCTTTTCCTTTTTTTTTTTTTAATCTTCCATGAAACAGTTTTTTTATTCAATTGATTTTACCAACAACTTGAAGAATTTGAACTAAGATCAAAAGATGATTGAAGCCAAAAGGTAGAAAAGTTTACAAAACTTTGAGTACAACAACTGAACAAAAACTCCATATTGTATAAACTAAAATGGACAGAAGTATTTGATTTAATTTTTTTTTAATAGAGCCTTTATGATTGAGATGAGAAAACATAAGTATTAAGACTGGTTGAAATAGTGAAGAATTCTTTGGTGTAATTGTCATTTAGCAAATAAGGTCATATTTTTCTTTTTATTTCTTTCTTTTCCTTTTTTTTTTTTCAATCAGTAATCTTATGGTGCAAGTGGTGCAGATCACTTAGATGTTTGCAGGAGACAAGGGATTGATTCCCACTAGCAGCAAGGATCTCCCTCGAGTCAAGTCCCATTTCAAACATCACATGCTAGACTCCCATTAAGCACTATACCTAGTAGTCCTGCTAGGGTCTTGCAAGGCAGGTCCCAGCCTCTTCAGGGGTTTGGCGAGGGATGGATCCTAAGAGGCCTATGCTGTTCCAGGTTCCCACGGATTTCTTTGAAAAAAGAAAGGTAACAAATGAAAAAAGATAATCTTCAATGGACTCCTGTCAAGGAAGCAGTCTGCCACACTTGGACATATTGTTTACTGAAGGGACGTTACATGAATGAATCTGTTGTACTGCATTACTGGCAAATGTTTAATGTAGATATCTTTTATATTTGTTGATTAATAGGACAAATTAACATGTCAAAAATAAGGCATTTAAATCAGAGAGATTACTCATCTACATACAGCATCACTTTCCAAAAATCCAAAAGTGGACAAAGAGCACAAGGAATGAGAACGAAAACGTACCTCTAGCTGAGAGAGGTCTGATAATGGGTCATTACTTCGTCTGGAATTTGCCTCAGACCCCTTTATGCCAATACCATGAGAAGCAGAAGTCATCCTAGCAGCAGCAGGATCATTAGGAGGTGGAGGGAGAGGAGACCTAATTTTCCCTGCTCCAGGTGGTGGAGCAAGGCCCAAAGGTTTGGATTTTCCACTTCCAGCAGTCGCTCCTGATATACCAGCAGCTGAAAGCATCCCTGTTCCACTAGATGGTTTGTGCTTCACATTTATCCGAATTGTTTCACCCTCCTGCAATGGAGATAAAAAATGTCAGCTGCTTCCATCACAAAAGCCTGGAGCAGATTACATCCCATGAATTAATGGGCTGGTTACTTAGCTACTCCATACTTGCACGAAATTGTATACAAAAAGACAATGAGAAACAAGAGTAAACTAAACGAAAATGGGTTTGAGGCACAGAAAACAGAAACAGCCTCTTTACAAAGATACAATGTGAAGGCTGCTCTAAGCATCATCCATAACCAAGTACTTAAAAACTAATGCGTATCTACCTCCTACAAATATAAAATGCTTCACTTCCAAAAGCATCAAGCTTTTTCTTATATAATACAGCTGAACATAAACAAGCTTTTGCATATCTAGCTGCTCTTTATGCAGATCCACAGGAAGCCAGTTCGACAACTCAATCTACTGTAATTAGCTCAATCAGATCTTAACATTCTCTATCAAGCACCATCACCGCTCAACCTATAGACATAGCAATATTTGTACACGCATCCAGAAAGTAACTTAAGATCCTAGTGAAAGCCGACTCAAAACCTCTCAGAACCAGGAATCCACATCAAACAAATATCGTCCACTTACTAAACGGGTCCCTCTGCACACTATATAAAGGCCTAAAACAGAATCTCTTCAATCTGTTAAAAAACAACTGCACATAAATGCAAAGAAGTTATTCGTAGGCGCTAACAGGTGCCCAGTCGCTCTTTAATGTAGTTTCTAGTACATATGTAGTAGTACAAACCACTAAGAGAAGTAGTAGTTAGGCAGTACTACGAACATTAATAAGCAATCCAAACAACACGTGCCTTTAGTTACTCATCCAATGGTTTTCAAATGCTTAGAGCACTTGATCCACGCGCAGCCCCCGTAAAATTCAATTCAAATCGAAATTCAATTGTATACATTATACATACCTTCAATCTATGATTAACGGCAGGATGAATATCAATATGCGCCTCAGTGACTTCCTCGCTAGACCCTTCCTTATCAGTATCCACCCTTTTCAAGTACTTATCATGATCCGAAAGCGCGACATTGAAATCGAACGCCTCATTCCTCTCCGCAAACCCTAACCCTATAAACGCGTGTTTACCACGGCCGTCCTCGATCCTAAGCACAAAGTACCGCGACGAATCAAGGACCGTCTCGACCGAGGACTCGCGTTGGCCAGGATGGACGAAGCAGGCGGCGAAGAGTTCTCCAGTGTTGGGATCCTCGAGGCGAATCTCGCAACGGGACTTGCAGGACACGACACGGAGACGGCCGGACCAGATCTTGTCGGATTGGAGCCACTCGCCACATTTGTACCCGCCGGCTGTCGGGCGAGGAGGGATTTTGTAGACGGAAACTTCGCGGACTACGAGAAGGGTGTGCTCGAGGGACTCTTCGTCGTCTTCAACTGGGTTGTCGAATGACGAAGACGATGACATTGCACGTTTCTAGAGAGAGACTGGATTGGCTTTGGGTCTAGGAAGTAAGGAAAGAACAGGAATGTGTAGACGAGTGAGAAAGATTGTTAGAGAGAGAGAGAGAGAGAGAGACAAGACGTGGGTTGTAAGTGTGTTTTTGGAACAAGTGAAAGGTCAATTAACGCCGAGTGCGATGTTTTGAGATTTGACGCTGCTTTCTTCCAAAAGGACTCGGATTTGCCTCTCGATGCCGGATATTTCTACCGTATCTAGTAAGATATTAATAGAATTTCGCCAATTGAAGTAACAGGTGTTAAACATATTTGTTTATTGGCAGGACACAGTGTCATAAGTAATGTAATTGAGGGTGAAATAAGTGTACCGAGGGTTCTATGTAGTAGATAATTAAAATTAAAAACCAGACAATTTTTTTTTTTCAAGTTTAGTCATTTTAATGCACTAAGTTTACGTAAAAGTCCAATTCAGCATTTTTTTACTTTTTTTTTTCTTTCCAACTATATTATAACCATTATTATTAAGCTCGACCTAAATATTTAATTTATACATATAAGAGAATCCAAAGTTAAACAGATAGAACATCTTTCAACTACAACTCAATTGAGGTATAACGATTTTATGATCAAATCATGTTAAACCAGATTGAATAGAGTGAACCGTAAGCATCAATCTAAGTTCAACGATACTAATTATAACTTAAGAGAAGGGAAATTTAAACTCTATTCTATTTCGATATGGGACAAGTGGTGATATCACTAGGTTATAATTGTCTAAACCTACTCTTTTGTATGTTACACAAGCTATTTAACTCTTTCATATTTTTGTTATCATTCTAATAAATCCTTAATATATTACAGTAAGAATTTCAAGTGTGCTCCTTGTACAACACTTAGAACTTATGAAGACTACTTGAGAGTGCTAAGTTAATTTATTCTCTCAACATAGACATATTTGAAGTGAAAAAATAGAGAGATACTCTAAAAGAATACTTTTCACTATATGTATGGATAATTTACAAGCAAAAAATCATTAAACAAATTGTTAGAATTATTCAGATCTAACGATTATAAAATAATTCAGTTACTTTACTTACCTTACTTACCAAAATACATTGAACTTGGATACATATAGAAGCAAGGTTTCATAACAAACCTTATTCTTAAGACTATAAGTGATAGAGCTAATAGAATGGGGCCTTAATGAGCCATAACTTAGGGTTCCAAATAATTTGTAAATAACATATTCGCTATCCAATTTAATGACATCCTCATCATATCTTCAACCTTAAACACTCAATTCTTCCCTATTCCTCTATAAGTTTCTAACAATCGTCCTCTTTCTTCTTGCAATATTACATTCCTTAATAGTTCTCCATCTTTTTGTGGTTAAATGTAGTGATTTGCTATAGGCATGTTAACTACATTCCCAAAATCTATTGATTCTTCCCAATCTATATCTTTTTAAAAGGCAAAGTTCCCTTAAAGTACTATGAAATGTAAATGATGCCATAGATTCTTAACCTCCTTCCATAAGGCCACAATATTAGTGTCTATCCTTCCTTGATATATCTCTATCTTTGCTTCCAAAATAACCATCCAATACCTTAGGTCTTTTATATTCCCTCTAAGAGTGTTGTCAAGCTTTATTAGGCTTTCTTTGGTATAGTCCAAAGCCCTTTGCATTAGATTTTCCTTAATCTCTTTAATGTAGGCCTATGACTCCTCAAACCCTTCCTTCACCTTATAGATCCATAACGCCACCTCATTAAGCCTAACACTAAAAACCATCAATTGATCCCTCAACCAAGCCCTTTGTCGGGTAAGGGGGCATTCCTCATGTCCAGTCTCTTATGATGAGAATTCTTCAAGAGTGCTTCACTACAATTCTTAGGCTCTCTAAAGACTCTCTAAAGTGTTAAGTTTGTCTAATCTCACGATAGGATTAGGTTTACAGAAAGTATAAATTCTATAAATGGATGATTTACAGATGAAGGGAACACCCTTTAGACATAAGAAGCCATCTAAAACAAGTGATTGAGACTAGTTCAACTTAAATGCATTAAGATAATAATACTTACCACTACCATAAGTACATCCAATTCCATCTACCTACGTTATCTACTAAAATATAGCAAATCTAGATACATACAAAAGCAAAGGCTTCATAGTGGATGTTGGTCTTAAATACTAATCAACTAAGTAAGTAGATTGGGCCTCCCTTAAATGCAAGTTAAGGGTTCTAAATAATAAGTCCATGTCACATAAATATTAAGGACTTAAATGACTTATTTAGAGCACAAATGACTTACTTGATTTTTGTATAAACTTATAGTATTTAAATGACTCAATTGAATTGTGGATACTTAATTGATCTTTAGTACAAATATAAAGAACTTCTAGCATACTATCCCTTAGTAAGAATAGAATAAAGAAATTTAAAGGTTGTAGTTTGCCTTGCTTTGTGGTTATGATCATCTTATAAGATAGTAAACTACTAAAATGGTAGAGTATAAGATTGGTTTCATAATATTTATAACCATCCATTGACTGGTTCTTAATACTTGCAACCAATCATTGCTAGGTTTTATAATATCTGCAGATACCCATAAATGCTAAGTGTTATTTCTTTTATTTCATCATTTATTTTATTTGGCTTTAGAATATTTACAATTATACCCACTAAGTTAGGGTTTGCTATGTCTTTGGTATTTAAAGACTTATAAGTTGTAATTTATAGATAGTTTTGAGAATATGACTTATTAACAACTTGTAATGGAACCTTAGAGATGTTTCTTTAAAAATTGAACTTATCGGTTCTTGATAAAGATTATAGTGTTCATCTTATTATCTAAACTATCATGTATCATATCAATAATTTACTTAACATTTATTATTTAAATCTCTATATATTGTATCAGAATTTCATTAATGCCAATTACTTCCTATGATTGTGTTCATTTCAATCTTTGGATTTCATTACAACAAGTTCATTTTACCATCCGTGTGTCATATAGAATAGTACTTCATCAATAGCACTTTCTTTTCTCTAGTTTCATAAATATAAAATTCAACGAAAGTCACACCCTTTTATTACCAAAGCCTTATAATCTAAAAGATTTAATCTTCTGCGTTCGACTCCAATCATGGCATTGCTGCACATAAACTAAACAGGTATGTCTTATATCAACAATGTTGTTAGTCGTATATTTAAGTGTTTAAGTGAAGTGATTGGAGCTCATCCATTCTTTAGTGGTTTGAGTGTATGGATTTGTTGGTGGTCTTAATTTATGTATTCATTGGTGCTTTGCGCTTGGGGTTCATGGGTGCTTTAAGACCATGGGTTCATTAATGGTTTAAGCTTATATATTCATGGGTTTGTCCATCGTTCGCACATTAAGTTGATTAAAGTACTTTATACTTGAGTAAGTTAATTTAGTCAAGATGATTTGAGTTTACATAAGTTACGTGGTTCAATAGTATGGTCCTTGACTAGGTTAAGGTTAGTAAGGATTTCAAAAGTATAGGAAAGAAGTCAAGAAATAACTATTTATTAGTCTTGATGAGGAATAAACAATCCTTGTGAAGTGAGACAATCCTTTTATTCTCCTATATCATGGGTTATTGTTGATAATCAATCATGGGTGATGTGCTTGAAGGTTATCCTAAAGAGGCCTTGATTTGATGGTATGTAAAGGGATTATCTTAAATAGAGGTATGGGAAGAGAACCAGGCAAGCTCAATATGTCATGTACATGTGTGTGATAGTAGATCTATTTCTATGTTCTTGAGTGTTCTTACTTTGTCCTTCATAAGATAGTTGTTTTGATCATGATTGTTACAATTGGACTTACCCGACTTGTTGAACTAGAATTGCCCATCAGGGTAGGTTGATTCTTGAGGAAAACCCTTTTTTCCATTGGACTAGATGAACTCGCATAACCCGATTTGTTTGACCGTGACCCCATTAACTCAACTAGGTCATATGGGTCTTATTGCAAATTTTTTTTTTTTTTTTGCAATTTAATTGAAAATAAAAGAAAAAAGAAGATAGTTGGTCCACTCAATATGAATTATAATTGCCTTTTTATATAGGGTGACATAGTAAATTTATTCCAATTTCCCATTGCGAAAACAAAATCTTAACAATCCGTTTACTTTACTAAATGGAATAAGGAAGGAATGTAATTGAAATTCTTAAGGAATGTAATAAGGGTATAATATTTATTACTTTGTTTAGTTGGATTAATAAACAACTTAAGAATAGACACGTAATAGAACTTTAATTATTAAATTACCCTTGATCCATTTTCTTTCTTAAGCAATTCTAAAATAATAGATGGTTGTGGTGGAAATCGACTACGGGAGTGGAGGCGGTGGTTATGGTTGATGATGGTTGTGAGCAGTAGTAGTGGCGATGGTTGTGGTTGTAGTTGATGGTGATGGCGG
Source organism: Lumnitzera littorea (assembly GCA_024138015.1). Taxonomy (NCBI): domain Eukaryota; kingdom Viridiplantae; phylum Streptophyta; class Magnoliopsida; order Myrtales; family Combretaceae; genus Lumnitzera; species Lumnitzera littorea. The sequence continues at coordinate 109,868,035 of JAMXBB010000002.1, read as the reverse complement.
TAGTCGGGGTAGCAACTTGGAGGGGGGTGGGGGTAGTTGCGGCAGTTGTGATGACAGCAGTAGTGATGATGATAGTAGTGGTCAGAGGTGGTGATAGTGGCAGTTACGGTGACGACGATGGTGGTGACCATGGTTGTAGTGGCGATGGCAGTAGTGGTAGCGGTGATGATGGGTAATGGTGATGGCAATAAGGCGATGGCAACAGGACGATGGTAATGGTGTTGGTAGCGATGATGGTGGTGGTTAGTGGTGACAGTGGTGATGATGGTAGGTGGTGATGGTCGATGGTTAGTAGTAGTGGCGATGGTAGTGGTAGTGGCGATGGTAGTGGTGGTGGTGATGGTGGTGGTTGCGATAGCGGTAGCGGTAGCGGTAGTGGTAGTGGTAGTGGCGGCGATGGTGACAGTAATGGTGGTCGATGGTGATGATGGCAATGGTGGTAGTGGTCATTGTTAAATTGATATGAGGTCATTTTTGGAAAAAATATGAAATTTTGTAAGGAATCGTGATTCTTTAGTTAAATCAAGGAATTTCTATTACTTGATTTCACGTAATAGAGATTCTTAAGAAATTATAATTTGAAGATAAAAAACTAAGTGAACATTATAATGAAGAATAAGGGGCGAATTGAATTCCAATTTCCCTTAAGTGAACAAGGCATGAAACTTTTGTGTCAAAAGCAAAAGTTAGTAAAATAAATACTTAGCTTTTGAGTTCTTCTCTTTTAATCAATTTCACTATCTAACCTCTTGTCTTGAGTCTTTTACTACTAGTCATGTCATGATCAACAATTTCAAGAGATAAGAAGACAGACATCAAACTCCCTTAAAAGTCAAAAGGTGCAAAAGAAAATCAATAAAGCTTTTCCATAAAGTTAGTTTTTCTATTCAAAGTTTTTACTTTTTAGTTTTCTTTTATGAATAAAAGTACGTTTTTCATTTGTGCAATACAATATATTTAATTTACTATTGCTAGTTTTCTTTTTGGTCAAGGTATAATTATTCATATTCATCATTCATGCAATATATACACACATGTATATAATGTTATTTTCCTCCATAGTATTTAATTTTTTATATTGTTTTGACTTTTGATTAAATCAAAGTTGATTCTTTAAAATTAAATATGTGTAATGTTAGTTATATCATATATGCCATATGGTGAGTTGGAAGGAGTTCATTGCTAGAACTCTTATTTCACTTTAAATAATGAAATTATGCATATCAACAAATTTCAATGTCCCTTACCCAAAAAACCAAATTTCAATGTCTAATGAAAAATGAGATTTTGTGCCATGAAGAAAGTTTAATTTGCATGTTCATCACGAACAAAAAAAGTACTTAATATCGCACTTTTCGCAAATAAAAGATATATATTTTTTAAACATCTAATATGTTATATTTAAATACACTTTTTTTTTTCTTCACGATAGTTTTCGTTTTCAGTTCATATCCGTATCACATTATCTTCTAATGTGTGTATTTTATTGTATAATAAACATTAAATACTTAAATAATTTTGTTATGTGAACTATTTTATTAGTGATATGCACTACATAAATGATTAAATATAATCATTGTTGCACTTGCTATTTATATTAAATACTAATAATATCCTTGCAATGTTCTTTAGGAAATGGAGAGTAACCAATAATTTTCTATTACTACTTATTTAAAGAATGATCCCGCTTAGGAGCATTTTAGTTTATCTACCAATGGTAAAGGAAAAAAAGTGTATGCATGTCATGTCTTTACTATGGTGGTGGAGGGATCAATAGGATGAAGTATTACTTAGCGGGAATTCACGCCAGCGTAACATCTTGCAAAAAGGTTCTAACTAAAGTTCAAGTGAAAATGATAGAATATCTTAAATCCTTAAAACAAAAGGATCAAGACTTCGAAGAAACTCTACCTACTAAAATCACCGAAGAAGAAGTAGAAGAGTTAGATACTCCATCAGGGTCACCAAAATAGAGAAGGAAGGTTAATATTGATAAACATGTGGTTAAGAATAATACTCCATTGTCTCAATCAAGTTTTAAAAGCATATTAGTTTTTCTTATGTATGTATTCCTTTTAATGTATTAAAGTCACCTTATTTTAACTAGCTTTAAATGCTATTGTTGTTATTAATAATGATTATAAAGGTCTGTCTTATCATGTTATGCGTACTGAGTCACTATGAGATTGCAAGGAGTTGCCAATTACTTATTGATTCTTACAGAAGCAATTAAGTTAAATGTAGAAGTATAATAATGGGAGATGGTTAGATTGATCAAAGATAGAGGACCTTGATTAATTTTTTAGTGTACTATCTTGTTGGAGTGACATTTATGAAGTCCATTGATGCATTAAACATTGTCAAGGATGCCAATAATCTATGCAAGATGCTTTTACAGATAGTTGAATGGGCAGGGGTTGCTAATGTGGTGCATATAGTTACTGATAATGCAAGTAACTATGTTACAATTGAGAGGTTGTTGTAAGAGAAATATGATTACATATGTTAGTCTCCTTGTGCAACACACTATTTGAATTTGATGTTAAAAGATATTAGTAAGATTAAATCATGTGAACAAGCTTATAAGTTGTACTTTTGAGATGATTATCTTTATCTATAATCATATTTACTTATTGTCTTGGTCAAGAAAAAAAAATGGTTGGAAAAAAATTATTCCTTTAAGAGTGACTCAATTTACTACTATTTTTATCACTTTGAAAGGTATTTATGAATATTAGCATGACTTGTAAGCTTTTGGGAAAAATAAGCACTCCATAAGCGATAGGATATCTAAATGTACTATTGGAAAAACTTTTAGTGTTATTGTTTTAGATAGCAAATTTTGAGAAAATTATTTGCTTATAGTGAAAGATAAAACTCCTATTGTATGACTTGCGTATCATGGACGCTAATCAAAGGCATTCTTTTTGTGTTGTTTATGAATGCTTTTTTAAGATTTAGAATTGGATTATATCTACTTTTAGAAAAAGGCAAAGATTGTGCAGCCCTTACATCAAAATTGTTTATGAGAGATGGAACAAGCATTTTCATGGTAATCTTCATATTGCAACCTATTTTTTGAATCCAACCTTATGTATGACGAATCGTTTCAAGAAAGTTTAAAAATTATGTAAGGCCTCTTTGATGTGTCAGGAAAAAGAAGCATATGCAATGATAATGAGAAGTAATTAAAGATATTAAATTATATTGTGAAAAGAGAGAAGGTTTTGGTTTAGAAATGGCAATTAAATCTACCAAAACAATGTAGCATGATGAGTGATTGCTAGAATTGTAATTACTTTCTTGTATTTAGTTTCATTTTCCCAATTATTTGACTAACTTTATTGAATTATAAATTATTGGTGAACGTTTGGTGATAGTGCTCCTACTTTATAAAAGATTGCTACTTGAATCCTAAGTCAAACAGCTTCTTTTTCGAGATGTGAACATAATTGGAGTTTTTTTTAATGCATTCACACAATGAAAAGAAACAAATTGGAGTACCAAAGACTAAATGACCTTGTCTATGTGACATATAATTTAAGTTAGAAAAATAGGTATGTAAATTATTTTATTTAAACTTCACTTGTGTAACTTTTCAGTGGAGTTTTCTGATTACTTTTTTTTTTCTTTCATGAACTTTAGGCATTAACATAAAAACAAAAAGTTATAATCTAATTGACTATGATTACATTGATAAGACAAATTTTTGGATAAAGATTAAAGAAGATGATGTAGCTCATGAACTTGATTTTGATAAGATTCTTGAATGAGTAATATATGAAGATGATACCACTTTTATAACAGTTGATTGTTCCACTCAAGGTTAAATTTCTAAACTATTTTTTTTTTTTACGACTATAGAATGAGGAGTTTCCTAACGTTAAATAGATTTTCCCTCCCTCCAGATGACAAAGTGATGGAAGATGTTGTGGATTTGGAAACCATTGGAGAACAATATGATGTTATGCAAATCATTGAATTAGATGATGATTATAATGATATTGATTAGATTAGATCTTGAACTATTATTTATAGTTTTGATTTTGAGTTTTAAATGCAAAATATTTGGATCTAACTTCAATATTGCTTTTTGAATTAATTTAAATTTGATCCAAGTTTGGATTATTTGGACTTATATATCATTTAGGCTAAATGTTTCATGCTAATTTGATGACTAATGGATGGATTTAATCTAATTGTGGAGTTGATTGTCTAAATTCATATTTATTTATCTTTTAAAATTCAAATATAACTTATTTTTGCTTTTTTTATTAACCCTGATTTTACCCCTTGTAAAACCTGATTGGACCCCTTGATTTTTTATCCTCTTATATGTTTAGTTCAACCATGCGATACAAGTTTGACAACACTGATTTTGATCCTCTATGGAGTCATTGCATTAGAGGGACAATGTCTTTGTGAAGCTTGCCGATGCTTTGAATGATCTAAATAAGGAGAAAGAGACTCTTCTATGTAGAATTTGGCCTCTAATTTTGACCACTGAATAAAGCTGAAATAGATGACTGAGAGAGTTATTAATGATGATTATCGAATTACTTCTAATGATAGACGGCTGAAAATGAAGCCTTCCTTTCTTCTATAAGTCATGGACCTTAGGCTTAGTCTTGGGCTTAATAAGCTTACAAGGTTAAAGCGGAATAAGCCTATTTCTTTTGTAAAAATGAGCCTATAAGGTTATTTAAGCCTTCTAAAGGCTTACAAAGGCCAAATGAGGCCCGAATAGACTTGGGAAGACACTTTCACAAACTACTTTTTGCATGTGAGATAACCATACAAAACTAAGATAAAAAAAGAAAAAAAGAAAAAAAAAAGGTTTAATGATTCTTATTTCAAGCCTATTAAGCAAAATCACCCTAAGACATTCTTAATTGGGCCTAGTTTCTTTACCCTTATTATTAGTCCATTAAATTAGTCCATGACATTAAATTGTGCTAAAAAACCAACTATCATAATAACCTTCTACACCTACTAAATACCCCTTTCAATAGGGAATAAAAGATATAAGAGTATTCAACAAAATATAATGAGTATCTTGAAGGAATTAAGTAATGTCAGAATGCTATGAGTACTCTAGAGATTACTATTGATTGAGTATTTTGTGGAATACTCTTATTCTTATAACGATATAAGATTATATAAAAAGGAATGAACTACCCTTTTCTCCTAACTCTCACATCTCTCTTGGACATCATTACCTGATTACCAAAATCGACCATCGTTTATGCCATGGATTGCTTTGCCTGATCAATGAGACTTACTAAGTTTAAGTTTATTGCACACATTAGACTTAGGTTTAAGACCCAATAAACCTTACTTAAGATTTGTTCGAGTTGTTGCAACTCTATAGCTTATTTAGTTACGTAAGGACAACTCATTAGGATAATGTGAAGATGACAATCCAAGTAATAGGATAAAGGAAGATGAGTTAGAAAGAGTGAAGTAGTTGGATAATTTAGGTATGAGATATGGACATAAACATTGCTATACGTCTTAGGTTAAAATGGGTTGTAGATGATAGGGTTTAGATGATTTGCTTGAACTTGTATTGTATGGTTGGCAAGCATGAGGTTTGCTTAGTCCATCAAAGGTCACATAGTACCCTAAAGGTCATTGGTTTGATGGGAATCAGAATCCTAAACATTGACTCAAATAACCCGGAGTGAATATAAACCTATCAAGGTTAAGCTAAGGCTAAGAGCTCATAAGATCTACTACTAAAGGGTTGTAGTAAGAGTTATAGAATTAGGAGATCTTGACTATCTAAAAAGGGATCTAAATCATGATTTCATTTAAGGGATTCAAATCTTCTAACTAAAGGATTCAAACCTAATAGGAGTTGTGTTATATAAGTAATCTCCATTATTTGAACAATCCTAAGCCGTAAGATCTTCGATTTTTGGCATATCAAGTTTTGATTTCTTCATTATTTTTCTAAACTACCCTTATTTACTTGTATACCCTAATAAAAGGTTTTACACATGCATTAGCATTTAGATAAACGTCTTTTAATATTGAATAACATATTTTGCTTCAGTAGTTTGTACATTGATGAAATTTGTTATTATCAAGTAACAATTAATTGATTGTGACAAACTCCATTATTAGAATATCGTGGGTTACATAGATTTTTATTACTCTTTTCTATTGTATTTTTTGATTGTAAGTTACATCGACCATATGATTCAAGTTTTAGTTTATTTTACTAATTGATGAGTAACATCCAATTGATAAATTGTCCATATCCTTTTTTTTTTTTTTTTTGTTAAACAAACTTTAGATTCTATTACTCATCATAGTTTCATGTGATAAATAAAGGCATTACAACTGAACCCAATATTATAGATCTATCATTGTTGATTAGATTGAGCAAGAAGGATGGGGGGTTATACCACCAATTCGAAGAATACATCTGCCTAAGAAAATTCTTAGCAACCTAATCCGCAACATCATTCGCCTTTCTTGGAATTGACACTATTCTTATATTTAGCATTTGCCTAAGTATTTCTCTAATGTCTTGGATAATATTGCTACAAGCTTATCTAGCTAATCTAAGCCCATCTAAAATAGACTCTACTAATACAGATGCATTCGATTCTACTATGACATTTGTCTATCCTCTCAATCTTTTCAACTCTAAAGCCTTCTTTACTATAAGTCCTTCTACCACTTTTGCATTGTTGCTGCTAACCTCCTCCACAAAACACTTTAGCACAGGACTTGATGTCAATTATACAACTCCTGCCACCACACTTCAACCATTTCTCTTAGATACGGTACCATCTATGTTGATCTTTACTGCCTATCCTATCAGACATAACCAATGACTGCAGCATGACTGTTCTCTCTAGTTATAACCCCGTTCATCCTTCCTTTTGAGTCTTTCCTACTTTGTAAGCATATGCCTCTACCCTTGAACCACTGTTGATGGATCTAAGTTCTTTCCATTGTAAACCCTTGAGCATCTCTCTCTCTCCATATCATCTAAGCTACTACCGCCATACTTTTGGTCAAGTCTGTCTTCGAGACCCTAAAGGTAGTAGCTTTTTCTGACTGTTCAGTAAATCATAACCAAAATATGCTAATGGTTATCTCTTCTATTGAAAAGCCTAAGGTTCCAAACCATATAATGTTAACTTAAGGGTAGAGAAGTATCATGTGCTCGATAGACTTTCTCTCTTTATAGATTGGACACGATGCTTCTGGAACCACTCATCTTTGTGTAAGGTTTTCAAACACATGTAGTGTATTAGAGTATATACGCTATAAAAAGTGTTTGATTTTTGTTTTAGTATCTATTGACCATATTAATTTCCATTTTTGGCTGTAGGTGTAACAGAGGAGGATGACCCCAAGTCTAAATGTCCATGCATCCTCTTTAATAGGAAGAAATAGGTTGATTTAAATGTCATTATGCGTATACGACTAGATTAAGGAGTCTTCACCCTCTTGTACAGGTATGTATATCTCTTTTATGGCTCTTTTTTCTTCAACTATAGTATGATCTGATATTGCAATTAGATCCCATAATCCTCCTTCTTCATTGATTACATCCTTAGCTCTAAGTTCTATGTCTCTTCTTTCTCCTTGTCCTTTTACTTTAAAGCCCTTAAGCCTTGGCACACATCTGTCTTACCAAACCCTTATCATTTCACCTCTATTGATTTTCTAGAAACCACCTTCAAATAGTATATCCCTTCATTCTAGTATACTCGACCAACCCTATGATGCTTTTCCCTACTTCTCTGCGTATCTAAACTCCACTAAAGGAAAGTACAAGCCTTTTAAAAGTTTCACCTACAACTTTGATGGATTAGAATGAATCCTCCAAGCTAACCTAGTTAGTAAAGCTAAATTAGAAAGGTAGAGGTTTTTGTCATATCCCGGAATAGCATAGGATGTACCATCATATAGGAATACCTATTTATACTTAACAAAGTTTTATTTATAACAAAGGAGTATTACAATGGAGTTTAGCTTTATATTTGTTTATACAAAAAGTACATCCATCAAACTTATCCAAACCTAAAATACAGTATTTTTTTTTCATATGTATAGATCCTTTATAGAAATAGGAAAAAAATATTGCAGGACGTTTTCAAAAGCGATTGACTTTATCTTAAGCGCTCTCGAAAGGCTTTTTCCCCTAACTGAAATTGCCCGTCAATTCTCTTCATAACACGAGGATATACAAGTATCCCCTCAACTCTCTATGAGCTAAGTGAGTGTTGATAAAATAAAACACAGAATAAGTACAATACATATTTATCTAGATCACTATTAGAAGATATTTAATTTCATAATCTAAGTTACCGATACAAACTGTTTATGCAGGAAATTCGTGCCATGCTCATGTACGTAACATGCATCAAAACCGATATCCTATACTTTTCCAATTCTTCATCCGGTTAGTTGACATACTCGAGCATTTGTATACTACGTCTAAGAACCTAGGGCAATAAAGAGCTGCTTAGGAGTATGACCCCAAACAAAACTGCCTACTGTGGTTTGAAAATCCAACACATAGTCGGTTACACATCGTGGCCAGAATAAGTTGAACAATGCCATTCTATATACTCAAATGCCAACTCAGTAGTGTTTAAGCTTTTAGAAACTCAACTCGTAGATCTTTTTGTATCATGCCATAAATGTAGCAGATAGTAAAATAACACAGTATCAAGTACGAATCTCAAGTTCTACATTATAAACAATTTAGCTATCTCAATTCTAGCTTTGTTTCTCAACTTTCTATTACATTCTTTTATATAGGTTTCACTTGGGTGAACACCCTAAAGAATGGTTTAGTTTCCCAGTTTTCCAAACAAAAACACATATAAATGAATAAGTCATATATGAGGAAACATTTCACTTAGTTAACACACATTCAACAGAATCCTATATTTAATCAATCCAACACATTATTATAGTTCATGACACAAGTGACTTCAAGTCAAGTAGACATAGGTCTACTTGTACGAAAATAGGAATATTCACTTACTTGAGTTTGATAGTAGCATAAAATCCTAAACTTCACGATATGGTCTTTCCTCACCTATCATACCTAGGAAAATACACACAAACCCTAAGTCAACTACGGGTTAATACTAAGTTCTTATGCGTTTTCACCATTGAGTCTCTAAGCTTATTTTGATTGTATCTTATTTATTTTTTATCCGATTTTAATAAACTTATATCGTTACGATTATTATTTTGAGTACTAGTAAGACATCTTAAGAATCATGATTAATCAATATTTTCAAATGTCCAAAAATACGCTTTTGTATTACTGACTCGACCGTACGTTAATAAAACTTCATAATTATCTCAAATAAACCCTAAATCTAAATTAAAAATCCTAAAATTCCTCATTTCCTAAGCTGATCAGTATTCATTATGTACCAAAAAATATTAATCATTTACATATTTAACAAATATTACATTAGCATTAATTACTATATCATTTATTAGACTAATATATAGGTTGTTATCATAAAAATACATAATAATTTCATGAAAAATCCTATAGACTCACAAAAATATGTAATTTAATTATTGACCATGAATTATACTAAACTAGTTATTATATATTTTTACGAAAATAGTGGTTTTAAGTCAAAATTAAGCAAATAAGTGAATTTAGTCATAAGATAAAATTCAAGTGTCCCAAATATCATTATGAACTTTCAAAAATCATAATACATAGGGCTCATACTTTGATTTTGTTAAAAACTAATTAATTCAATAAAACATTGAAATTGTCAATTTTATCCAATATAATTACAATAAATAGTAAATAAGATTATTTTAAAACATTATTGTTATTACAATTAAATACATATATTAGGTATGTTACGTACAAATTTTCAACTTGGAAGGACATTATTTAATATTTCTAAAATTTAATTTAATTTTTATCTAAACAGAGCTATTTCTTAAGGAAATTATATTTTTTATAATTATTTAATTAAAATAAAATTACTACATTAATCTACACATAAAATAACTCCAGAAAACAAAGTTTCATAATTAAATAACATCATTTGCTATTTTTACAAAAATTTACAAAGTTTCAGTCGAAAATTTGGTTCATCTGAATTGATCGTTTTCGACTACCCAACCTTATTAGAACACCTCCTTCGGTAGTGCTTGCTTTGACCCCAAATGGCCACCACAATCGGATACCAACAACTTATTGAATTGCCCTAGATTAGATCTGTGTCTTATTTTTGCTCTAATTTTATTATTTTCTTCTAATGTTTTTCAAAAATTTCTTCAGTGTTTTTCTTATATTTTTAAACTTTCGAAATGTTATTTTTGAAGTGTGCATACCCTATTTATAATTTCCAAATGGATTAGGATTAATAAAAATTAGACATGTGACTTATACATGTCATTTCTTGATTTTTCAATGCATGAGGTGTCGATTTCTTATTTTTTACCTTTTGACTCATCAATTGTAATTGTTCCTAGATTACCACATCATGAGATGACTCACTTTTTCATTTTTTTTATTAATTTTCCGTTATTTTATATTAATTTACCTTATTTTAATAATAATTTATTATTATATATATGTATTTAATACATATAAAGTGTATTATATGTTAATACATGTATATTACATATAATTCAACTTCATTTATTATTTTTATAAGTTAAATAACTTATTTCTAATATTTCGCTATATCTAAATGATCGAATTTTATATTTTTGATATTTATTTGCTTTAGCGATAAATTGACGTTTTTTTAAATTAATATTTTTTTATAACTTATTTTGAGAAATTGACTTTACTTCAATTATTTTGTCTAACTTTTCTAACTTTACTGTGAGGTTTGAAATTAAATAGATAACAAAACTAGGCGCCCTAAATTTAGAGGCTCGGATCCTCAACCCGGATTAGAGCGAGCGAAATTTCTCTGATTTCACAACGGACCGGACTATGTTATACGACGACATTTGATTGTTGCAATGCATGAAAATAATTGATTAATAATCTTGTTTGTGCTTGTATACATTCATGAGTCTCCAATTCAACTTACTGAGCTGAAGTTGCTCATATTCTTATAAATCCTTTTACAGGTTCTGATCTCTGAACTCTTCAAGTAATATGCCACCTTACAATTACCTAGAGGTTAGTCCTTTTGAAGCCGGAGGTGTGAGGATTAAACTACTTAGTAGTGGTGTGTAGCTAGAATATCTTTGTAATTAAGGATGAAAGACTGATAGTTATTATGTACATTAGTGAATTGTTGTATTTATGTAAAACTTCCTGGGAAACTCTATGGACTTACATATAATTATACATGTTTATTAGAAATTTGTAATATTTATCATAATTGTAGTATAACTATTAATTGGACTGTTTACTTCAAAGCGAGGAGTCGTCGATGCCTTGTGTAGATCATGTCTATGGTAGGCACTGTGAAGCTAGTTACTATCATAGAATGGTTTACACGGCAGGACTGTTACGACTCTGCAACTTCGGAGCATAACAACGTCAACATCCTTTTCCTCGACTTTCCTCCTCTTTCCTTCCTTTTCTCCATATTTCCTATAGTTTCCCTTATTGGATAGTCTACTTTCAAGCTTGATTTAAGGCCTTTTCCTTTGCAATTTGACTGAATTAATGAGGTCATTATAGAGTCAACATAGAATATTTCAAAAGGAGCTCTAGAACACGTCTAGATTCACATGTTTTGGCATTCAAATCGTTGATGAAAAATTAGAAAAAAATAGAAAATTAGGAACTTTTGCGTTTTATCTAATTCTCATTTTACAATTCAAAAGACTTAAAAAAAAAAAAAAGGACTTTGTTTTTCATGATCACCATCCATGATGCTATTGGAAATAAGCCACTCGACCAACTCATGATTGACAACCTACTCCCAAACCTCTCTCTCTTACCATAAATTGTAACTATACATACCGTTGACACTTCATTACACCTCCATCTACATACCGAGTGCCTAATCTACACTCGACTGACTCACAAAACCCAACATCCCACTTCGATCAATACGCAAGAATCCAGTCGCAACTCCACACATCACTATCCATCCTTCAACATCCTTAACTTGCACGACTAATAGTGACCGACCCCTTTCTTAATCACAAACAACACCCATAACCTGTAGCCAACAACCCTCATATGCACATAACCACACTAAGCCATCCCCAACTAATCTCAGCCCCAACTTCACCAACTAATTTCTGACCCACCGCATCAGACTCTTAGTGTTGACACCTATCCTCTCATGTTTACGTTATGCGGCCCCATTGTTAACAAATGCGAGACCTAACCTGACTTCCTAACCCACTATTGTAGTTATTATGCGTTGAAGTTGTAGAGTCGCAACAGTCTTGTTGTGTAAATTAACCTATAATAGCAATTGACCTCATAGTTCCTATCGTAGCTTTAATCTACATAAGGCGTCCAAGACTCCTCGCTTTGAAGTAAACAGTTCATTTAAGATTTTAGCTAAAATTTACAATAAAGATTAAGACCTTAAGCAATATATATATATATAATTACATTCATATTATCATAGAATTCCTAGGAGATCTACATAATACAGCAATTTTGCTAACTTACATATCATATATTAGTCCTTAATCCTAGAGATACTAGCAAGACCATAAAAACTTGATCATTTGGCTAGTTAATCCTCACTCCCCATAGCTTTAAAAGAGAACTAACCTCTAGGTAATTGTATCGCGGCATAGTAAATCAGAAGTTAGAACTTACAAAAGAATATATATGGGTATGACCAATTATGGCTCAGTAAGTTGAATTGGAGACTTATGAATGTATACAATTACAATTAGGGTTATCAAGCAATTATTTACATGCAATGCAACAAGTAAGTGTCATCACATAATGTAGTTTGATTCGTTGTGAAATCAGAGTAATTTCACCTACTCTAATCTGAGTTGAAGAGTTTCTGTTAATGCAACAACTTACAACCAAACCTAAGTTTGTACAATAGAAACACCGCTCTCCCTAAGACTATCTTTCAAACCAACGCCCTCATCCTCACCATGACCTTATCTCTTATCACTTAGTTTGGTTAAGGATGAGGAAAATACCATTATACTATCCAACGCTATTTTTTTTTAAGGTATTGGTATTTGGTTAGAGAATCCTAATGATCTCCTAGTGAGTTACAATACATATCAAATTAGGGTATTTAGGTTGATTAGGATTAGGTTCGATTTAGGGTATTCAGACAATTCTATACTAATCTAATCATAATAGTCATCAAACATAATACATATTTTAGTATGGAATTAAATACTTAAGCAAATGCATAAATTATTTATAATCATAATCATATATAATCTTAAGCTTCCAACTACTCTAAAATAATATTCTAAAATACGGTGAAGTATTAAACCCAACTTACCTGAAATTCTTGGTTACTCACTCAATTAGTTATAAGTTGACTTATCTTTGTGTATCCTATAATATAAATACGCTTTTTAGTATTTATACTTTGATGATATATATTCTATATTATGATTTAACTTAATTCTCTTTATATATCTATTTTTTTATTATCGATCTATTCTACATTAATTTTAGATTCGATTTTTGAATTCGATTTTGGTTTAGGCTCTAAATCGGTTTCAACTACGAGTAAATCCTAAAATATGTTACGAACCCTAATATGAAATTAATCACATCAAGCTTAAGTATCCTAATACCATATTAGGTCTTAATTCAGTATTCTAACTTACTCGGTACACTCTAATCCTGATTAGTGTACCGGCTATATTCCCGATGTGAGAAAATTTAATATTTTTCGTATAATTATCTAAAATTAAGTTTTATACTAGATTTAATACGTATTAATATTATCATTATATTTTCCAAACTAACCCAATAGTTTATAATTATCATAATTCCAATTGTATATATTATCAAATAACCCATATTTATTACATAATTCCTATGATAATTGCATTTAATACTTCAAGTGTTATGATTATATTACCACATCATAAATCAACATCCTTAAACATCTAATTACCCTCTAAATCAATAGTTAGCTATTTAATTACTCAATTAGTCCAAAATTACTCACTTTATCCATCATTTTAGGGCTAAAAATTTACTTAAAAATTTCGAAAAAATGGCTTTATAGCACTGATCTATATCACTTGATTAATCTACAAAAAAAATTCGAGCTCGAAACTACACCCCTAAGCCTATATAATTCTAAATTGAAACATACTCAGTTTTGCTTGGTTTCTTAAGTACCTTATATTTACAGATGTAATTAAACTTAATTACTATTTTTCCCTAAATCTACATACAATAAAACATCATATTAATGAAATTCATAATTTTATAGATATAATTAATAGTTTTAATAATTTCTGAAAAATTGGCTAGAAAATTGGACTCATCGGTTTCTTGGGCTTACAGCCACCAGTGCCAGTTCAAGGTGCGTCAACCAATCCAGGCATGGGTTTTGGAGTGGGGTGGTGGTGGTAGTGGTGGTTCAGTTGGCCTAATTGCCCTAACTATTCAGATTTTTGCTAATTTTTTTGAAAATCTTAATTTTCTCTCAAATTTTTTATCCTCTCAATTTTTCTACCCTTTTAATTGTCCAAATGATCATTTGTAATTTTTTGGCTATTTGTAGAGGTGTTAGAGAATTATGGTGCATTAAATTGATTAGATAATTGCTTTATCTATATCCAATTTTCCTTTTAAGTATATGAATTTAATTGGTCAAATTTTTTCTCTTCATCCCCTAATTACCATGACCTAAATTTGGATTGATCTCACTTCTTTGATTTTTTTTTTAAATTTTTCTTTGATTTTTTTTATAATTTTGTTTAATTATTTAGTAATTTTCTAGCAAATTTTGAGTAATTTAGGTAATTTCGCATATTTCTACTTATACGTAAATACATATGGAGTATAAGTAAATATTCCTAAATATTATTTAGGTTTTCCTATGATTTTTAATATACATATAATTTATCTCTAACGATTCATTAGTTATCGAAATTCATTTTACACATTTCTGATAAATAACAAGTAATATACTTAAAATTTGAAAATTTTACATTCTCTTATTTTATTACTTATTTTCTTAAATTCAAACTTACGAGGTCACTTTAACTAATAGTTCTAACCTTATTTTATAATTTAGGCTTGATTGAATCCTTTAACCGATCGTTTTAAACTTTACATACTAAGCTTAATTTTATAATTATAGAGCTTACATTTAGGGCTTATATTTTCACCCCTCTTCGAAATAGTTTTGTCCTTAAAACTTTTGTATATCTAGATTGCACTTAAGTAACCAAAAGCATTAATCATATACTTTTACTAACTTAGAAGTTAGAAAAGCAATGAATACTGCTTCATCATCGCTACTTTTGGCTCCCAAGTCATTTGTAAGTTAAGACCTTTGTTCTATTGGACCTTTACGTACTCTGATACGGGATCGAGATAAGAAAGAAATGGCAACAGATTTGGAACAAAAGAACAAGAATGAGTATTCAAAAGGAAGATGGGTACGAAGAATATGAAGGGTTTTGATGGTGAATGTGAATGGATATAACTCACCAAGATACATACATGATTAGGGGTTTGAGCTCAAAATAGAGTTCAATATGACTTACGAATACTAAATGTTACTGGAGGTTTCAAATGAAGGTTATATGTAACTCATTAACCAGTTCAAATGAAAGGGGTTTACCACAATTTGAGGATAAAATTAATAAGAATGTGAGGACGATTAAAGAGTATGATCGACACTCAATAATCCGGTAAAAGCTAACGCAAGTATAGCTTTGCTCAAAAGAGGAAAGTTTCACTCCCTATATATATATTTTTATATATCTATCTCTCCCTGTATCTGTACAAATGTTGCTATTTATAGCAAGTCTTAAACTTTAGTGATAAAACTATAATTAATGTACAAGGCCTTAAATACTAACGAATTGGGCCCATAAATAAAATGAAGGAAAACATATATAAGAATACAAAATTGTGTGTTTTACAGGACTTGATATGCAGCCAGTTGGCATAAAGTTACTTCGCATGTCTTGGGAAGAGTAGTATCTGAACCGGATGGGGTCGGCAGTTGGATGTCTAAGTCTGAGAAGGGGTCCCTGACGTCTTGCGTGTTTTAGACGAGACACTAGAGAGGTAGGCTTATAATTGCTAAGTCATAGAATCAGTCGGTACGAATCTCTCTCTAATGTGCCGAGTGGTTCTTTGGTTTCGATTACTCGGTTGTGTGATCCTTTGGCTTTTTGACTAACGACAGACCTGATGCCGAGTGTCCATCTTCCTTCCTTTTATCCTTCTGGCTATAGTTTGGCTTCGGCAAGCATTGATAGGCCTCGGCTTGGATATGGTCGGAGGCTGATTCCCATCATACTCCATATCTCGATTTCTTAACGTCTGAACCCAATTATCTCATATTTTTATAGGCTACTTCATCACTTGAAAATTTCTCGTTAACTCTACTGACTTTATTTCTACGATTGCATTCGGGTTCTTAACAAACTTTCTTAGCATGGAAACATATAATACATTATGATAACCCAGCAAACTTGGAGGTAACATTACTTTATGGGATATATTACCAACTTTCTCCAATACTTCAAATGGACCAATATATCATGGGCTCAGCTTCCCTTTCGAGCTAAACCGCCTAAGTCCTTTGAATGGGCTTATCTTAACATAAGCATGATCACTAACTTTGAACTCCAATGACCTTCTTTTTAAATTTGTTTAACTCTTGTAATGGTCCTGCACTTCCTTCATTTGTTATCGTACAATCTTAATTTTCTCACTTGTCTAGTTAATCATGTCAGGTCTAATCATGGCATACTCTTCAAGATCCCAATATAATGGCAATCTACATTTTCTCCCATATAATGCTTCATGAGATGCCATTTGTATAGTCGCATTGATGGGAATCAAGCTATGAGACCTCTGACTCGTAGCTGAGCCCAAGGACTACAGGGGCTGGCACGACGAATCCTTATGTTCTAATCAACCCCTGCCGAGGCTGAGTACTTATTTGTTGAGTTACCTTTAATGTCGTACCAAATGACTACCCTTTATTTTATGTTATGCCAGTTTATGATTACTATAATGTAGAGTCGACCAATCACTCAGTAGTATCCTTGTTGAGAAGCTAAGAGACAGAGAATCCGGATTGACTAGGCTATCCCTACTCTGACAAGCCTACTTGTTCATACTTTTTGTCCGCATCCCCTAACAATGTTGCTAACGCAGCATCGCTACGTGTACAGTATTGTATGCAGAATCTGTAGCACCAATGATTGATTTCCTTGTATATTCATTTTTACCCTCTTATATCATGTACATTACTTCTTTAGGAAATATCCTTATTGTCTTTTCTCTTTTAGGTAAGTTACCTTAACTTACGGTAAAAATACGCTTGTACTTATAGCTGTAAGGGAACATTACTTTCAATACACTTGAGTACTTTCTTCCTTGTGTAAACACTAATTGTTTACTTTCGGCATCACACTTATCTTTTCTTTAAAGCAAAGTTAGGTGGCGAGTAACTTCACTGAACCAATTCGTGCATCATATCGAATTGTGCCGTTAGTCCTCGGAAGTTCCTTTGGTGCTCATATCCTCTAGAACTATTCGTAGGTTTTTACATACTATTCCATTCGTCTTTGTCACTCTTTTTATACTTTTCCCCATTAACCCTTTTTCGAGCTTTCTGCAAGCTTAGACTCATCCAGTGACTGGCCTTGTCTATTCTTAGTTGTTACGCCCCGAAGCGATAGAGTCGTAATAGCCTCATCATGTAAGCCATCCTAAGATAGAAGTTGGCCTTACAACCGCTATCTTAGACCTGATCTACACAAGGCGTCCATGACTAACCCGCTTTGAAGTAAACAATTTGTAATTTAAATAAATCATTTACCTAAGAAAGTGAGGAAATATATATATACATTATAATTTAGTTATTATAGTTATTGTTTACAATATTTCTTCGTAATGTACTTCCTAGTTATTATATTATTTAGAAATGAAAAATTCTAAAGTAAAAGCTTAAACCTTAAAAGTATGTGTTTATTCTTCAAATGTTTTTCCTCACTCCCTAGGATCCAGCAGTTGCTAGCTTTAGAGTAGTTGTTTGCCGCTTTTTAGCCAGCACTTGCATGACGTCTATAGGGATATAAGTAACCATAGCTTAGTAAGTTAGGATGGAGGACTTAAAACTATACCATAAACACAATAAGGTTATCAATCAACTTATTAGGTGCAATGCATGTTCAAGCAAATGCTATCGTATGACATTGTCCGGCCCGTTGTGAGATTAGAGAAATTGCGCCTACTCTAATCTGGGTTGAGGAGTTGCCATTAATGCCACAGCTTACGACCAAACCTAAGCTTGTGCAATGGAGACCTCGCTCCTCCTACGACTACCTTCGAACCATTGACTTCACCCTTGTCGCGACCTTATCGCGACCTTGTCACCTGTCACTTAGTTCGACTAAGGATGAAGAAGGGACTCTTTGCAATCCTACGCTATCCTTTTCAATGGAGTCGGTATTTAGCCGGAGAATCCTAGGTTTCCCCTAATGGGTTGCCATATAGGTCCGATTATGATTACAAGTTGTATATTTGATTAGGTCTAATTTAAGGTGGTCATTCATTTTATACAAATCATACAATACAAGCCAGAACAACCAACAGAATCATGCACACATCCAACTATTTAACAAGCATAACCAAACATAATTTTAAGCCTCCAAAATACAGCATCATATTAATCCCATCTTACCTTGACTCTTTGCTAACTTACTCGAGGTTTAACTCGCTCAAGCCATCGCCGATCATCCCTATAACACAAACGTGGTTTTAGTTTTTCATATAACTATTATAGGTTTGTTTTATCCCATAATGCTTATTGTTATGTTTTGTTTAAGGTTTAATATACCTAATTATCTAGGTCTTAAGTCTTTTACAATTATTTTAGGTTTGGAGTTAGGTTTGGGTTCAGTTCTTGCATAGATTTCTAAATTAGGTTCTAGTTTTAGTTCTAGTTCAATTTTTAAGTACTGTTTTATACTCGAACTGTAAAAACTTGTTTTTACTCATAATGTGAAATTAATTATATTACTTCCAAATATCTTAAATGCCTTCATTACCCCTAGTCAGTATTTTATTCCACCCGGTACACTTAAATCCTTATTAGTATACTGAATTTATTCTTGATGTGAGAAATTTTTACATTTTTCATATAATTACATAAATTTAAGTTTTATATCAGTTTTATTATATATACCTATTATTTATATAATATCAATTTTTATCCTAATATTTTCTATTTATTACATTTCCAATAATTGTTATTATATACTATTAATTATTATGTACATAATACAAATCTAATATTTTTATCACTCTAATTACTATCTCCCAACATCAATTATAATTTCAAAATGTATAAATTCATCCTAAATCAGATTTTACATCTAATTACCCTAATTTACAAAATTAACTTAAAATTTACTATTTTTCCTTATTATTCATTTACTACATAATTAACCTAATAATTACATATAACACCCTAAATGCTACAAGTATCATACTTCATCAGATTTTAACATCCTAAAACATATAATTATTCACTAAATCAGTAATTAACCATTTAATTACTTAATTAACTCTAAATTACCCATTTTATGCCTCATTTTAAGGCCTAAAAATTATCTAAAATTTTTGAAAATTAATTTTGGAAAACGGGCTTCATAGCACTGTTCTATATCATCTAAGTGCTATACAAAAATTTTGGGTTCAAAACTACACTCTTAAGGTCATTTATTTCTAAACTAAAATATGCTCGATTTTGCACAATTGCTTAAGGACCATATATTACAGGACATATTTTCATCAAAATAATATTTTTCCTAAAAACTACATACAAAAATATTCTAGAATAAAAAAATTCATAATTTTCTAAGAATATTTATTATTTTTTACAAAATTACACAAAATTAGGCTAGAAATTGGACTCACCAGTTTGGGTGGCTCCGATCACCACCGACCGCTGTAGCCTTATCAGCCAGTCTGGGCGCTGTCACCACCGTGTGGTGGTGGTGGTCGTCCCCTCCCAGGTGCTCGTCTGGTGTGGGTTCTTCTTACAAGCCCTAACTGTACAGTTTTCTTATTTTTTTTTTACCTGAATTTTTTTCTTCCATTTTCAATGCTCCTGATTTTTCTCTGATTTCTAACTGTCCAAATGAGCTCTGTGATTTTTTCTCCTATTTATAGAGCTTTGTAGTAATTAATGTGTATTGAATTGGACAAGACATTGCCCAAATCCCTTAATTTTTGGCTTTTGTGTTGCTCTAATTTAATTGGTTGATTTTTTTCTTATTTTTCCCAGCTGCCACGACCCAATTTTGGATCATTTCTTATTTTTTCTGATCTTTCTTTATTTTTTATTAATTAATTATGAATTTTATTTAATTATTTAATATTATTTTAGCACATTTCGCGTATTTTAAGTAATTACATGTATTTCTACCTACATGTAAATTCATATATAGTACAAATAAATATTCCTAAATATTATTTGGGTTATTTTATGATTTTTAGTATATATATAATTTATTTCTAGTAATTTGTTAATTATCGGGATGCATTTTAAGCATTTTTGATAAATAATGAGTTATATATTTAAAATTTGGAATTTTTATAGTCTTTTATTTTATTACTTATTTTCTTAAATTCAAACTTACGGGATCATTTTAACTAATATTTCTAGCTTTACTCATAATTTAGACTTGATCGAATCTTTCAACCGATCGAAACCTTGAGTGACTGGTTGTGGAGCTTACATTAGTCACGGTTCGCACCATCTTGGTATCAGAGTAGAAGTTTTATGTGAGTTGTAACTAGGTCTTCTTGAGTTCTATTATACTCTGTTTTGCATATGAGAAACAGAGTCAGTTATTGTATTCATTTGACTGTTGTGTTATTGGCTGTTCACTTTCTAAAGTGTTTGTTTGAATTTGATTATGTGAGGAAAAATGACAAACCCAAGTATGAATGTTAGTGCTAGTGATGATAGTTGAGTTGTCCACCATGGACGATAATCTCAAGGAACTTTTAGAAGTATTGAAGAGAGACTTGATGAGGTAGCTAACCTCTTGGTAGATCTGACCCAAGTTGTTCATGCATTATTTTACCGACCTATTGAGGCTACACAAAACACTCCATAAGTTACTTAACCTTTTAGAGGTCAGAACCTAACTTGACCAATTCGAGGTAGAAGAGTTGGTAGACGAGTAAGGCGAAGGATAGACTTGAGAGAGCTTGACGAGGAGGAAGAAGAGTATTTTGAAGAGGAGCATGTACGAGTCCCTAAAGCATCCAGCCATGTGAAGCTTCAGATTCTAAGTTTCAATGGATCTGGGAATTCTGATGATTATCTGGATTGGGAAGAGAAGGTAGAGCATGTATTTAATTACTATTAATATGAGGATTATGAGAAAGTAAGGACTGCTACTTTTGAATTCTCCGGATATGCTGCCATGTGGTGGCAGAATTTTCAGGCCATGAGAAGAAGAAAGGGGTATTAAGAGATTAACACTTGGCTTAAGATGAAGAGAGTACTCAAAAACAGATTCATGTTGGAAACATATCTCTAAGATACTTTCACTCGGCTTTAAGAGTTGAGACAAGGAGGTCGAACAGTTGATGAGTATGTTCAAGAATTCCAAATGCTTATGATAAGATGCGAAGTGTAGGAACCACTAGCTTGAATAATCTCAAGGTTTATTATTGGATCGAGAGGTGACATCCGAGACATTGTAGAGCTCAATGATTTGACACAATGGATGAAGTTATTAGGATTGCCCAACGAGTGGAAAGGCAAACAAGGAGCCGAGTAATGACTAGAATGCCGACTAGCTAACCAGGATAGGCCAGTCATCGAACTCAGTCTAGTATCGAGCCAAGCAGAAGAGTTGATGTCAGAGCCGAACAGAAAGGTCGCCTTGAAGATGTAATGCCGACCCGAGCGTATGAGAAGGGGCAAGGGTCTAGTAGAAAGACCAGCTAAATCAAGTGCTTCAAGTGTTAAGGGTTCGGACATATGGCTGCTCAGTGCTCGAATTGAAGGATAATGGTCATTAAGGGAGATAGCTCGAAATTAGAAGTATAGGGTACGGATGGGGAACTCGAGGAGTAGGAGGTTCCTGCCGAGAAAGAAAATGTTGAAAAAGAGTTGATTGAGGAGGACGTATTTCCCAAGGACTTAGACTAATTACTTATGGTTGTCCAACGTACTATGAGCATAGAACCTTCACAAGAGAAGGAGTAGAGAGAGAATTTGTTTCATACTACCTATAAGGTGAATGATCGGATGTGTGCTCTCATTATGGATAGTGGAAGTTGCACCAATGTGGCATCAGTTGATCTTGTTTCAAAACTGAAGCTGCCGACTGTTGCACATTTTAGGCTATACAAGTTGTACTGGTTGAGTGAGAAAGGAGCATTACATGTCACTCAGCAAATACTGCTGCCGATCACTATAAGGAATTACTCTGACTAGATCTTCTATAACGTGCTACTTATTTGTGCTTCTTATGTGTTGTTGGGTAGGCCGTGGTGTTGAGCCTGATTTTTCGGTTTCTTTTTTTTTAAAAGTAATTTCCCATTTCCTCATTAATACTAAACCCTAACCCATTTAATATTAATCATCGACTAAAGAAATTGAGAAATTCCGGTTTTTTATTGAAAATAATTTTTTGGAGTCGCCACCCGACCAAATTCAGGAAAAGAAAAGAAACCGTAACCAATTGGGTAGATTAATTACGATTTGGCTACCGGTCTTTGATTTCAATTTGAATGAAAAACCATAGTTTCTGAGTTCGGGGCTAATCTATTAAACCCTAACGGGTACCATTATCTATTTACCGAAATTAGGATTATTCTTCTAATTATAATATTTAAAATAAATAAATAAAAATCAGAAGAAAAGAGAACCTAAGTTTTTACAGATTTTATCGTCGCCCCGAAGGTGCCTATGTACTTGTTACTCGAGATCAAACAATCGTAGTTCTTTCTGAAAATCTTTAATGTGTTGATTTATTTTAATTTTGAAAACTGCTCGAGTTTACGTTTTTAATTTATTCTGTTTATTTAAAAAAAAAATCTAAAGAGGTCCTAACTCTTGAATGTTATTGTTTTATAAAAAAAATTCACTAAAAGTCTTAAAATTTGTTAAAAAGGATTTTTTATTAACTTTTATTTAGAAAAAAAAACAACTTTCTATATGACAAATCCTTAAATAAAACCAAATCTTAAAAAAATGATCAATTCTAATAATCCCTAAACTAACATATACAACTCTATATCAAAATAAAAACATATTATATAACACACTTGATATACATGTAGAAAACTAATACTAAGGAAAAAAAAAAAATCACCTAATATATATATACATATCTTATATATTACATTGTATAACTAAGGATAATAATAATAATACTATAATATGATATGATAATAATAATGAAATATATAACTAAAACAATAAATAAATGAATGAATAAATAAAAAAGAAAAATTCAAGATTGGAAGAGAACCAAACCTGATCTCCAACTATTCAGTGGTATAACGTCCACGATCTGGTCGTGTTGATGCGTGGTATACAGTGAGTGATGTGTGTGATTCTGCAGCTGCTGTTCAGTGTTTGTCGTGTGTTTCAGGTGAGAGTGGAACTTGGTCAAGTGAGAGAGGGTTGGATTTGAGGGGTTGGTTAATGTGGCAGCACGTATTGCATGTGGGACTTGGGCAGCGTAATGAAGATCGGATTTGTGTCTACACGCAGTGAGTGGGTTGCTATTGTGCAGTGATGGAGTGCATGGATTGTGCAGGTGTGGTGAAGTGGCGTAGCGAAGTGTAGTGGCTAGGGAGGATAAAGTTGTGTCATTGCTAATCTATGTTTGCTATTGGTGACATGTAGGCAGGACATTGGGACTGTTTTGAATGCTGATCTGTATTTGCTGTTGGTGAAGGAGAGGTAGTGGTGATTATGGCTAGATAGTGGTGATCATAGATGGTTAAGAAGTGATTGGTGTGTGTAGTCATGGATGCAGTGAGGATGGGGATGTGTGTGTTGTGAAGCTTGGATCAAGCATGTGTATTGCTACAGATTGGTCAGTGATTTATGAGTGAAGCTGTGCGTGCTGATCTTGAGTTGAAGCAGTGGCGTTCTATGGATGGACAAAGGATGGAGCGGAAGCAGTAGCGTGGTTAGGATTTGCTGCTATATAAGCTTATTGTTGCATGTAGCAATTGGTTGTGTGTAAGCTATTGGATGTTTGGAGAATAGGTGCCAGCGTATCGTATTTGTGCAGCCAAAGTGCTTGAACTGTAGATGGACGTGGGTTGGAGTGCGTTAGACGTACTACTGTTTTAACAAGGAGATGGTCTTGTTGGTTGGACGAGAGAGAAAATCTTTCTATGCGTGGCTTGGGATTGGGCTGCTGTCGGTCAGTGTAGTCGGTGGAATGTTATGGTGTTCTCAGTTTGCAACGTGCTGTTGATTAGCAAACTACAGTACGCATGGAGCTAGTATTTAGTCGATGAGTTGGGGTACAGTAGTTAGGTCTGAGATTTGCCGAAGTGAAGTTGGTTTTGTTTTCTTTTTTTCCTTTTCAGGTGAGTCTCCAATCTTAATGAAGATATCCTCCTTTTTTAAAGCCATGCGATCGTATCTGATTTGATAATAATTAAACTAGATCCAAATTAATTCAAATCCGATCAAATTAGATTCAAATGCTTTTTAATTAGATATGAAAGATATGAATCCCATTTTTATCTTGCTTTTGCAAAGATAGAAAAATAAGGACATAGGTGCCTACTGAGACTCGAACCTAAGACCTCAAATTAAATCCAATCCTATACTTTAATACTTATCCGTTATATCGTTGGCTTGCGCCTTGATTTTTAATATAACTAAATTATACTTAAAACCCGATTCCCTAAAACAAAATTTTTTACTAAGCTAAAACTAAAACTAAAACTAAAACTATTCATTCATAATATAAGTTATTTCCTAAAAAAATAATAATATTTTTGCTTTTTCTGATTTTTTTGGTATTTTCATCATTTGTTAATTTTTTTATTATTTTTATCTTTTATTAATTTTTTTGTTATTTTTATTTTTGAATTAGGACTCTTTTTTGTAAAAATAAAAATTAGGACTACAAAGGGGCAAAAATTAAGTGTGTACATGTGGTTATTTAATAGGAGAGTTATACATGACTGTTACATGAATACGTATACGTTGGAAAAGGATGTCTGGAAGATCACGCTAAATCCAATGTCGTCAAGAGAAGTTCACAAGCTATAGATGAAACTCACTTGTGGATCGAAGAAAGCTCTGGTGATGAGTAGAGCCGAGCTTTGAGAAGTCATCAATGCTAACGAGCGAACCTTATTGTTGGTCAGGTAACTATCGGAAATGAAGGAGTGGGGTGACCTTTCCTAGGAAATCAAGGGGTTGCTAGATGACTATGCCAACCTGTTCCCAAAACAGTTACCTAAGGGGTTGCCCTCAACTCAAGGCATAGAGCACTATATTGACTTAGTACCCGGTGCTGCATTGCCGAATAAGCCAACTTATCAGATGAATCTCGAGCAAGCTTTTGAACTCCAATATCAAGTTAATAAGTTGCTGAAGAGAGGTTATGTGAGAGAAAGTCTTAGCCCTTGTGCTGTGCCTGCACTTCTAGTGCCGAAGAAGGATGGAACTTGGTAGATGTGTGTTGATAGCCAAGTTATGAACATAATTATGATCATATATAGGTATCCGATCCCGAGGCTAGAAGACATGTTGGATAAACTAAGTGGAGCTAAGATTTTCAGCAAAATTGATCTTAAGCCTGGCTACCATAAAATCCGCATGAGGTTAGGAGACAAGTGGAAGACTGCGTTCAAAACTTGATATAGACTTTACAAGTGGATGGTCATGCTCTTCGGCTTGTCCAATGCCCCGAGTACTTTCATGAGACTTATGAATCATGTGTTAAGACATCTTATTGGGAAGTGTGTCGTGGTGTACTTTGACGACATCCTAGTCTATAGTGTTGACATACCGAGTCACTATGAACATCTCAAAGCAGTCTTGGATATCTTTGGTGTAGAGAGACTATTTGATAACTTGAAGAAACGTTGCTTCTACCAGGATGAAGTGGTATTCTTGGGGTATGTAGTCAATGGAGGAGGCTTGTGAGTCGATGATGAGAAGATCAAAGCCATTGTCGAGTGGCCAACTCCTATTACTTGTGTCGACGTAAGAAATTTCTACAGATTGGCTTTTTTTTATAGAAGGTTTATTAGGAACTTTAGCACCATCACTACACCACTTACTAAGCTAACAAAGAAGAACACTGACTTCCGATAGGGAGAAAGGGAGGAGAGGAGCTTTGTTGACATAAAAGAAAGATTGACCTCTGCCTCGGTGTTAGTACCATTCGACTTCAACAAAATTTTTGAGCTGGAATATGATACATCAGGTGTTGGAATAAGCATTGTCCTAATGCAGGAAGGCTGACCAATTGCCTTCTACAGTAAGAAGCTCTGAGGACTACAGTTGAACTACTTCGTATATGATAAGGAACTTTTGGCACTGATCCGAGCAATGCAAGTGTGGTAACATTACTTACTGTTAAGAGAATTTGTTATATATACTAACCATGAATCACTGAGATACCTTCGAAGTTAGACCAAGATGTCGAAGCGGCAGGTGAAGTAGGTTGAATTCCTTGAAAGGTTCAATTTTGTGATAAGGTACAAGTAAGGAAAGAGCAATGTAGTTACATATGCTCTTTTTAGGAGGCATGCGCTCTTATCAAAACTTTAAACCAAGCTGTTTGGTTATGCGAGTATCAAAGAACAATACTCTGGGGATCCATACTTTGGATCAATAATTTCGTGATGCATCGATGGGAGGATAATGGATGAGTATCATGTAGAGGATGGTTATCTATTCCAAGGGGGAAGATTATGCGTACCGACTTGTTCCCTACGAGAATTATTGATCAGGGAAGCCCACAGTGGAGGGCTCTCTGGACACTTTAGAAAGAGGAGGACTTGTGAACTATTGAATGACCAATTCTTTTGGTTGTGAATGCAAAGAGATGTGCACCGAGTTATGGAAAGCTGTGTAGTGTGCAAAAAGGCCAAGTGCCAAGTTGAACAAAGGAAAGTAATGTCCCTACCTGTTCTGATAAGGTTGTGGGCTGAATTGAGTATGGACTTTTTTCTTAGACTGTCGTAAATTGCCTGAAGAAAAGATTCTGTAACGGTTGTCATGGATCGGTTTAGTAAGATAACACACTTCGTGCCTTACACAAAAACTAACGGCACTTCGACCATTGCTTCTCTTTTCTTATAAGAGATTGTATGGATACATGATGTGTCGAAGAGTGTAGTCTCTAACAGGGACTCAAAGTTGTTAAGCCATTTCTAGAGGACCCTATGGCGTTGGCTAGGAACCAAATTACCCTTCAGTACTTCATATTACCCCCAAATTGATGGCTAAACAGAGATGGTTAATCGTACTTTAGGGTCATTGCTTCGAGATGTAATAGGCAAGAACTTGGTTGATTAGGAAGTCTGTTTGCCAGTGGTCAAATTTGCCTATAACCGGACCGTACATGATACTACTAAGTAGACTCCCTTCGAGGTGGTTTATGGATTCAATCTCGAGTTGCCCCTTGACCACACCTTTATACCAGCACTTGTATAGGAGGACCCTAATGATAAGGTCACTCGACTTATTAACCAAGCTGTTAAAAAAATGCGAGAAAGGACCAAGGGTAGGTGGGCTAAACAATTTTAGCCGGGAGACTTAGTATGGCTACACCTTAGTAAGGAACGATTCCCAAACAAGGGGAAGAACAAATTATCCGCAAGAGTAGAAGGGCCTTTCAAAATCCTCTAGAAAATCAGTGACAATGCTTACAAGTTGGAACTACCTGAGGACTATGGGGTTTTTGACGCCTTCAACATTGTCGACCTTAGTTCATATCACCCTGATGGAGAAATGAGCAAACACCATTTGGATTTGATCTCAAATCTAAAACAACTTGGAAGGTGTGATGGGAATCAAGCTACGGGACCTCTGACTTGTAATCGAGCCTAAAGACTAGAGAGGCTGGCACGACGAATCCTTATATTCCAACCAACCTTTATCGAGGCTGAGTACTTACTTGTCAAGTCACCTTTAATGCTGTGCTGATTGACTACCCTTTATTTTGTGTTATGTTGAGTTGATGACTACTATAATGATGAGCTGACCAATCACTTAGCATCATCCTTGCCAAGAAGCCGAGAGATAGAGAATCCAGACTGACTAGGCTATCCCTACTCGAACAAGCCTACTTGTCCATACTTTTTGTTTACATCCCTTAATAACCTTGCCAATGCAGCATTGCTATATGTACAGTATCTTATGGAAAATCTATAGTACCAATGATTGATTTCCTTGTATATTCATTTTTACCCTCTTATATCATGTATATTGCTTCTTTAGGAAATGTCTTTATTATCTTTTCCCTTTTGGGCAAGTTGCCTTAACTTATGGGTATAAATACTCTTGTACTTGTAGTTGTAAGAGGAGATTACCTTCAATACACTTGATTACTTTCTTCCTTGCATAAACACTGCTTGTTTTCTCTCAGCATCACTTTTATCCTTTCCCTTAAGTAAGGTTAGGTGGCGAGTAACCTCATCGGACCAATTCGTGCATCATATTGAATTGTACCTTAAGTTCTCGGAAGTTCCTGTGGTGTATCATATCCTTTGGAACTGTTTATGGGTTTTTGCTTACTGTTTCATTCATCTTTATCACTCTTTTCGTACCTTTCCCCATTAACTCTTTTTAAGCTTTCTGTAAGCTTGGACCCATTCAACGACCAGTCTTGTCTGTTCTTGGTTACGGTTTGCACCACACATATTAACTATTATTATAAGCAAACTCTATCAATGGTAAGTATTTATCCAATCACCTCCTAAATCCAACACACAAGCTCGCAACATATCTTTTAGGGTTTGAATTATTCGCTCATATTACCCATCTATTTATGGGTGGTAAGCTGTACCAAATTGCAACTTTGTACTTAACTCTCTATGTAAACTCTCCTAGAATTTGGATACAAACTGACTATCCCAATAAGAAACAATACTCTTTAGCACACCATGTAATCTTACTATTTCTCAGACATACAGCCTAGCCATATTTTTCATTAAATCACTGGTCCGATAAGGTAAGAAATATGCACTCTTTGTTAATGTATCCACGACTATCCAAATGGAATTATATCCAGCTTGAGTCATTAGTAGTGTTACTACAAAATCCATAGTAATATGATCCCATTTCCATTTCGGGACTTCTAAAGGTTGTAATGGTCTACTTAGTCTTTGATGTTTTGCTTTAACTTACTGGCATGTAATATATTCTGCCACATACTGTGCCATATCCCTCTTCGTTACATTCCACCAAAACATAAGTTTCAAATCTCGGTACATCCTATTTCCTCATGGGTACACAGTATAACTTGTAATGTGTGCTTCATCCATAATTTCTTTCCTTATGTTAGGATTTTGTCACACACATATCCTTCCTCTAAACTTTAATATACCTCTTCCATCTACTTTAAAGTCAGAATAATTTCCTTTACTTAATTTCTCTTTTATCTCCATCGGATCCTTATCTTCCTCTTGCTTTTGCTTTATTCTCTCCAAAAAAGTAGGTTGCAGTTCCAAGTTCATCATCTGACTATTAGATTCACACTAGTCAAATCCAATTTGCAACTTTTGAAATTCATGCACCAATTCACGTTGGTAAGTTAACAATAATGTAACCTATTCATAATTCTTTCGACTCAATGCATTTGCTACCAAATTGGCCTTTTTAGGGTGGTAATTTATATTCAGATCATAATCTTTAATCAGCTCTAACCATCTCCTCTACCTTAAGTTCAACTCCTTTTAAGTAAAGAAATACTTCAAACTCTTGTGATTAGTGTATATCTCATATCGTTGTCCATATAGATAATGTTGCCAAATCTTTAAAGCAAACACCATAGCTGCTAACTCTAAGTCATAGGTTGGATAATTCCTTTCATATGGCCTCAATTTTCTTGATGCCTATGCAACAACTTTTCTATCTTGCATCAATACATAACCCAATCCATTTCGAGAAGCATCGCTATACATACTATAAGGCTTATTTGGATTAGGTAATGTTAATACTAGTGATGTAACCAGTTGTTTTTTCAAATCTTGAAAACTCAACTCATAATCTTCACTCCATTGAAATCTTACATCTTTCTAAGTCAATCGAGTCAATGGCTTAGTAATTTTGGAAAAATCCCTTATGAATTGTCAATAATATCTAGCCATAGCTAGAAAACTCCTCATATCTATAACAGTAGTTGGTTGCTTCTAATCTATTACTGCTTTCACCTTATCAGGGTCTACGGAGATTCCTTCACCATATACAATGTAACCTAGAAAAGAAATTTTATCCAACCAAAAATCACACTTACATAATTTAGCACGCAGTTTATTCTCCCTCAAGTTTTGTAATGCTAGTTGTAAATGCTCTGCATGCTCCTCCTTGGTTTTCGAATAGATTAAAATGTCATCAATAAACACCACAACAAATTTATCCAAATATGGTTG
This sequence comes from Lumnitzera littorea, assembly GCA_024138015.1. NCBI lineage: Eukaryota > Viridiplantae > Streptophyta > Magnoliopsida > Myrtales > Combretaceae > Lumnitzera > Lumnitzera littorea. The sequence continues at coordinate 109,837,281 of JAMXBB010000002.1, read as the reverse complement.
ATATATGTGATTCATCAAGTCTATGAATATAGCCGGGGCATTTGTTAAACCAAATGGCATCACTAAAAATTCATAATGACCATATCGAGTTCTAAATGCAGTCTTATGCATGTCCTCCGACTTAACTCATAATTGATGATATCCTGATTTTAAGTCAATTTTAGAAAACACAGTTGCTCCTTGTACTTGATCAAATAAATCATCAATATGAGGTAGCGGATACCTATTTTTGATGGTAACCTTATTCAGTTCCTAATAGTCTATGCTTAATCTCATGGTATCATCTTTCTTCTTCACAAACAATATCGGTGCTCTCCATGGTGAAACACTTAAACGAATAAACCTTTTATCTAATAGCTCCTAAAGTTGTTTCTTTAGTTCTTGGAGTTTCATAGGTGACATCTGATATAAAGCTTTAGAAATAGGTTCAGTTCCAGGAATTAGCACAATAGTGAAATCCAACTCTTGATGTGGAGCTAAACCTGGTAAATCCTCTGGAACTATATCTGAAAATTCACATACTACTGGTATGTCCGCTACCTTGGGTGCCTCTTTCTTTACATTCATAATAAACACCCCACAAAATCTCCAATCATTATCTTTTAATTTTGTCTCATACAGTTCATCACATATCTCCATCATAGATATATTCAATTTGTTTCCACCAGCCTTTCCTTAAAATACTATTTCCCTATCATTAAGAGTAATAGTTTTACTTCTATATTTTACAATTGCTTTATTTTTAGACAACCAATCTAATCCCACTATTATATCATAACCTTGAAGAGGTAATATCATAAGACTTATAGGGTATTCTTTTTCTTAAATCTTAATTCTACAATCAACTATCACTTCTTAAGTTGTTACCTTCTCCCCAATCAAAGTTCTAACTTTATAAATTGTATTAATCTTAACCACATTAATCTCCTCTTTATTTACAAATTTCTAACTTGCAAAGGAATGAGATGCACCGGTATCGAATAGCACAAAAGCAAGTTGTCCATTTATCAACACATTTCCTAGAACATACTAATACTATGATTACTAAATAAACTTGCATTCATAAATCTTAAAAATGAAAACACTTCAATTTAATTCATACTTAAAGTATCATCAAAATAAATAGTCTAAGTACATACCTATCACAAGTCCTTCATCATTTTCCTCTTCAACTCCTATAATTTCTTCAGCATCATCATGGTAGTACTCTACCATCCAATTTGCAAAATCCTCATCCTTCTCAATTCCCATATCCTCTAGGGCAAAGACTCAAGCGGGTGCAATTGTGTTATTAGAACCTTCCATCCTCTTAGTTCCTTGTCTAAATTGTGGACAATATATGGAGAAATGTCCCTTTCTACCACATTTGTAACACTTCACAAGTTTCATTATGGGGCATGCTCGCAGCATATGGTTCTGATCTCCATATATAAAACATTTTCCTTTAAGCTAAGCACAGTTTCTCGGAAAATGATTTGTGCCGTACTTCCAGCACTTGACATTACCATCTTTATTGTAAAAACTCAAACTGAGCATTGATTGTGCTGGGCTACTAGCTAAAGTTGCTAGTTTCCTTCTCTTCTGTCTACAATTGTTAGTGGCACCAGGATATGATCTCTTAAATGATGGACCAGGTCGATAACCTTTGTTGATCTTTTGACTCCACATTGCTTGCATCCTTATGCGATTATCTTTCAGTTGCCTCGCCTTATCTACCATTTCATTATAAGTGGTGAAACCATAATCCAGTAGCTTACAATACATTGTAAGGTCAAATCTAGTAAGAAACAAATCCTTCTTTAATTCAATGTTATCTTGGTATGAACCGGGCGCATATTGTAATAGTTTATTAAACTTATTTTCATACTTAAAGACATCTCATACCATCTTGTTTTGAACACTATGGGAAAATACTCTCTCTTGAATTCCTCTCTAAACCCTTGCTAAGTAATATTATTCCCTAATTGTCTTGCTTTAGAGTCCTACCATACTCTAGCAACTAACTTAAGCATGAAAGTGCCATAAGATAACTTTTGGGATTCAAGAACTCTAAAAGCCTTGAAACTCCTTTCAATTTGAGTTAACCAATCGTCTGCTACTGTTGGCTCACCCATTTCTCCCTTAAAATAATAGTTGGTTTTTATAAACTCAAGAAGTTTATTTACCTCTTGTGGTTGCTCCATCCTTTGTTTAGCCTCTTGGGGTCTCCTATTTCCTACATTATTACTAGTCGTAAGATGCTAAATTAACATTCCTTGTTGCCTCATTATCATATGCATACTAGCAAGTATTTGTCCATAAGTATATTCTCTTGTAAAGGCGGTGGGGGTAAATCCTATCTATTTTGTTCTCTCAAGGGTGATGGTGCTTGTGGTGGAAGGTTCTAATTTCCATCAGTTCCTCCATTACAACTCTTACTTCCAACTTCAGCCATAGTCACTTAATATTTATAACTTTTAACCTTGCATACATATCTATTTATAAGTTATCCCATTCTTTAGTTTTAGAAACTTTTCAAAAATAAGTAAACTTTTGTAATTTGTGCTTATATAAAATAGTAATAACACTATCATTTTAATCAAAGTACATAATAGATTTAACTTCAACTATTAACTTGATTCATCCTTTACATTATTGTGACTGATTACAACTTCAAGAGCAAAAGGTATAACTTGATAAACTTAGGAATACATACATAAAACTTACAATTCAATTACATCTTCGCTTACCTGATCTAATACAGACTTGATCTTTACAACTATACAATACAAAAGATTACATCAACTGGTTACATCAGACTCTTGTACAACATACATTTAGCTTAATTCAGAAGCTACAAAATACATCAAAAGTCAAAAAGATACATCAAAAGATCTAAAATACATTTGTTTCCACCAAAATTGCTATGAGATCATACCAATGATTTGACTAATAAGAACAAGTTAGTTACCTAACTAAGCTAATCGTCCTCTGAACAGTTTGTAGTAGCTGCCTCATCAAAGGGACCATGATTCATGTGACCTCCTACCAAGTGATCCTCATGTTCACTATCTGATTCAAAATTTATAGTTATTATGATGCATCTCCGAGGTCGGATATACGGAGAAGCACTACAATGAATGAACCAAAATAAACATGAAAAAGGTTAGCAAAGTCTAAGCAGCTACTAAATGGATATGACGCACCACTAAATCATATTCGGCCTACAATTCGCTGAATATGACTCGAATATGACACATCAGTCCAAATTGAAGGGTCACTTGCCACTATTCCTTGCTAAAGGGAATAGATAAGAGTTGAATAACGAGAACACTAAGGTTGCTTAAATGAGTAATTTCTATATTTAAGGATGATTGTCCGTATACAAGGAAAGTGGGGGTTTATATACTTGCCCACTAGGGTTATTTTACATGTATGAAAAGACAAAAAGGATATATTACAATTACATTATATGAATTATACTAAAAAGGGTAAAAAGGACAAAGAATATTCAGTATGGAAAAGAAAGAATCATTCTAGAATGTAGTGTTAAAAGACACATATCTCTTAATGGGTGGTTGTTAAGAGTATGATACGACATAGGAAGAAACAGGAAGTGCTGTGGTCAGGGGTTGACCTAATCTGGATCAGGTCGAGAGTTAATCAGTGGTTAGGAAATCGGCTGAGTTGGAGTTAGGCACCAGTTGTTGGTTGGAGAGCTTAACTCGACTAACCTTTCCTGGGTTCTGGATTAAGACTTCGCAGCTGGGTGAGAGCATGCTGGATATACGTAAGGATTTGAGCAACGGGTCGGTAGGACATTGAATCAGGATAGGAGTCTTCGTCTTGGCTATGACTTGGAGCTAGTATTTTTCGTACGAACCCTTAAATTCCTCTAGCTCAACTTCTTATGATCGGTCTAGGGGGTTAATTCCTATTATATTATCTCTAGAGTCTTAGGAATCACAATCACTTCCCGCACCTCATCATCATCCGACTAAACCGCATTTCCATTCCCTACTCCAGCTATCCCAGTATAGTGCGAACCGTAACTAAGAATAGATAAGGTCGGTTGCTGGATGGGTCTAAGCTTGTAGAAAGCTCGAAAAAGGGTTAATAGAGAAAGGTACAAAAAGAGTGACAAAGATGAATGGAACAGTAAGCAAAAGCCCATGAACAGTTCCAGAAGATACGATGCACCAAAGGAACTACCGAAGGCTTACAGCATAATTCGATATGATGCATAAATTGGTCCAATGAAGTTACTCACCACCTAACCTTACTTAATGAAAAGGATAAGAGTGATGCTAAGAGTAAACAAGTAGTGTTTATGCCAGGAAAAAAGTACTCAAGTGTATTGAAGGTGATCTCCCATTAGAGCTATAAGTATAAGGGTATTTATACCTATGAGTTAGGGCAACTTGCCCAAAAAGGAAAAGACAATAAGGACATTTCCTAAAGAAGCAATGTACATGATATAAGAAGGTAAAAATGAATATACAAGAAAATCAATCATTGGTGCTATAGATTCTCCATATGATACTGTACACATGGCGATGCTGCATTAGTAAGGTTGTTAGGGGATGCAGACAGGTGGGCTTGTTTGAGTAGGGATGGCCTAGTTAGTCCGGATTCTCCGTCTCTCGACTTCTTTATAAGGATGATGCCGAGTAATTGGTTGGCTTGGTATTATAGTAGTCATCAACTTGGTATAACATAGAATAAAGGGTGGTCATTCGGTACGGCATTAAAGGTGACTTGACAAGTAAGTACTCTGCTATGGCAGGAGTTGGTTGGAACATAAGGATTCGTTACGCTAGCCCTTGTAGTCCTCAGGCCTGGCTACGGGTCAGAGGTCTTGTAGCTTAATTCCCATTACTCCCTTCAGGTTGTTTTGGATTTGGGATCAAATTCGAATAATGTTTGCTTAGTAATTTGTCAGGGTGATAGGGACTGAGGTCAGCAATGTTGAAGGCATTAGAAACCCCATACTCCTTAGGTAGTTCAAACCTATAGGCGTTGTCATTGATTTTCTAGAGGATTTTGAAAGGCCCTTCCACTCTTGCAGATAATTTGTTTTTTCTCTTGTTCGAGAGCCGTTCCTTGCTAAGGTGTAGCCATACTAAGTCTCTTGGCTGAAATTGTTTAGCTAACCTACCCTTAGTCCTTTTTCGCATTCTTCTAGCAACTTAGTCGATAAGCTAAGTGACCTTATCATAGATGTGCTGAAGAGATTGTACTCTGGTCGAGGCGTCAGGGTCTTCCTATGTGGGTGCTGGTATAGGGGTATGGTCGAGGGGTAACTCGGGATTGAATCCATAGACCACCTTGAAGGGAGTATGCTTAGTGGTATCATGTATAGTTTGGTTATAGGTGAATTTGACCATTATCAAGCAAACATTCCAATCAGCTAAGTTCTTTCCTACTGTAGCTCGAAGCAGTAACCCCAAAGTAGGATTAACCACCTTTGTTTGGCCGCTATTTTAGGGGTGACATGAAGTACTAAAGAGTAATTTGGTTCCCAATCGATGTCACAGGGTCCTTTGGAAATGGCTCAAGAACTTTGGGTCCCTATCAAAGACTACACTCCTCGGTACGCCGTGTATCCGCATAATCTCCTGTAAGAAAAGAGAAGCAATGGTCAAAGTGTCATTAGTTTTAGTGCAGGGTACAAAGTGTGCCATCTTATTGAACCGATCTATGATGACCATTATAGAATCTTTGCCTCAAGAAATTTGGAGCAGTCCGAGAACAAAGCCCATACTCAGTTCAGCCCATAGCCTCGTCGGAACGGGTAGGGGCATTACTTTCCCTTGTTCAGCTCGGGACTTAGCCTTTTTGCACATTGCATAGCTTTCCACAACTTAGTGCACATCTCTTCGCATTCTTAGCTAAAAGAATCAATCATTCAATAGTTCACAGGTCCTCCTCTCTCCAAAGTGTCTAGAGAGCCCTTCGCTGTGGGCTTCCTTGATCAATAATTCCCGTAGGGAACAAGTCAGTACGCATTGTCTTCCTCCTTGGAATAGGTAACTATTCTCTACATGATACTTGCCTACTGTCCTCTCATTGACGCATCACGAAATTATCGATCCAAAGTGTAGATCCTTGGAGTACTGTTCTTTAATACTCGTAAAACCAAACAACTTGGTTTGAAGTTCTGATAAGAGTGCATGCCTCCTCGAAAGAGCATCTGCAACTACGTTGCTCTTTCCTTACTTGTACCTTATCACAAAATTAAACCCTTTAAGGAATTCAACCCACCTCGCCTGCTACTTCGACAACTTGGTCTGGCTTCGGAGGTACCTCAGCAATTCATGGTCAATATATATGACAAATTCTCTCGGTAGTAAGTAATGTTGCTATACTTGCATTGCTCAGATCAGTGCTAAAAGTTCCTTGTCATACACGGAGTAGTTTAGCTGTGGTCCTTGGAGCTTCTCACTGTGGAAGGCAATTGGTCGACCTTTTTACATTAGGACAATGCCTATTTCAATACCCGATGTATCACATTCCAGCTCAAAAATTTTGTCGAAGTTAGATAGTACTAACACCGGAGCAGAGGTCAATCTTTCTTTTATGTTAGTAAAGCTCCTCTCTTCCCTTTCTTCCAATCAAAAATCGATGTTCTTCTATGTTGACTCGGTAAGTGGCACGGTGATGGTGCTGAAGTTCCTGACGAACCTTTTATAAAACGAAGCCAGTTCGTGGAAACTTCTTATGTTAGCATAAGTAATAGGAGTCGGTCACTTGAAAATTGCTTCAATCTTCTCATCATTGACTCGTGAGCCTCTTCCACTGACTACATACCCCGAGAATACCACTTTCTCCTAGTAGAAGCAACATTTCTTCTTGTTACCGAATAGTCTCTCGGCACCAAGGATATCCAAGATTACTTTAAGATGTTCATAGTCACTCGATATGTTGACACTGTAGACTAGGATGTCATCAAAATACACCACGACACACTTCCCGATGAGATGTCTCAACACATGGTTCATAAGTCTCATGAAAGTACTCGGGGCATTGGACAAGCCAAAGGGCATGACCATCTACTTATAAAGTCTATGTCGAGTTTTGAACGTAGTCTTCCACTTGTCTCCTAACCTCATGCGGATTTGATGGTAGCTAAACTTGAGATCAATCTTGCTGAAAATCTTGGCTTCACTTAGTTCATCCAACATGTCTTCTAGCCTTGGGATTGGATACCTATATTTGATCCTTCATTTCCAATAGTTACCTAACCAACAGTAGGGTTGGATCGTCAGCATTGATGGCTTCTTAAAGCTCGGCTCTACTCGTCACTAGAGCTTTCTTTGATTCACGAGCGAGCTTCATCTAGAGCTTATGAATTTCTCTCGGTGGCATTGGATTCAGCGCGATCTTCCAATCATCCTTTTCAAGTATATACGTATTCCCGTAACCGTCATGTATAACTCTCCTGTCAAACAAGCACGGCCTACCCAGCAACACGTGGGAAGTGTACATAGGCAGTACATTGTAGAGGATCTGGTCATAGTAATTCCTTATAGTAATCAGCAATAGTATTTCTCAAATGACATATAATGCTCCTTTCTTACTTAACCAATGCAAATTGTATGGCTTAGGATGTACAACAGTTGGTAGCTTTAGTTTTGAAACAAGATTGGCTGATGCCACATTGGTGTAACTTCCACTATCCATAATGAGAGCACACATCTGATCATTCACCTTATAGGTGGTATGAAACAAATTCTCTCTCTACTCCTCCTTTTGTAAGGGTTACATACTCATAATGTGCCAAATAACCATGAGTAACTGGTCTAAGTTCTTTCTCAGTAGGAACCTCCTTCTCCTCGGGTTCCTCATCCGTATTCTCAACTTCTAATTTCGGGATATCTCCCTTAATGACCATTGTCCTTCAGTTCAAGCACTAAGCAGCCATATGTCCGGACTCCTGACACTTGAAGAACTTGATATGATTGGTCTTCTTGCTAGACCCTTGCCCCTTTTCATACGTTCAGGTTAACACTACATCTTCAGGGTGACCTTTTGCTTGGCTCTAACATCAACTGTTTTGCTCAGCTCAATATTAGACTGAGCTCGGTGATTGGCCTGTCCTGGTCAGCTAGTTGGTATTTTGGTCGTTGCTCGGCTCCTTCTTTGCCTTTCTACTTGCTGGGTAATCCTAATAGCTTCCTCCATTGTGTCAAATTGTTACAGCTCTATAATGTCTCGGATGTCACCTCTCGATCCAGTAATAAACCTTGAGATTGTTTAGGCTGGTGGTTCCTCCACTTCGCATTTTATTATAAGCATTTGGAATTCTTGAACATACTCATCAGCTGTTTGGCCTCCTTGTCTCAGCTCTTGAAGCTGAGTGAAAGTATCTTGGAGATACGTTTCCAGTACGAATCTGTTTCTAAGCACTCTCTTCATCTCAAGCCAAGTGTTAATCTCTCAGTACCCCTTTCTTTTTCTCATGGCTTGAAAATTCTGCCACCACATGGCTGCATATCCAGAGGCTTCAACAGTAGTAGTCCTTACTTTCTCATAATCCTCATATTGATAGTAATCAAATACATGCTCTACTTTCTCTTCCCAATCCAGATATTCGTCAGCATTCCCAAATCTATTGAAACTCGGAATCCGAAGCTTCACATGGTCGAATGCCCTGGGGACTCGTATATGCTCCTCTTTAAAATACTCTTCTTCTTTCTTATCAAGCTCTCTTAGGTCTATCCTTCACCTTACTTGTCCGCCAACTACTCCACCTCGAACTAGTCCGACTAGGTTTTGACCTCTAATAGGTTGAGTAGCTTGTAGAGTGTTTTGCACGGCCTCAGTGGGTCGGTAAGATAGTGCATGAACAACTTGGGTCAGATTTACTAAGAGATTAGCTACCTCATCAAGTCTCTCATTAATGCTTCTAGGAGTTCCTTAAGATTATTGTCTATGGTGGACAACTTTACTATCATCACCAGCACTAACATTCATACTTGGGTTTGTTATTTTTCCTTACAGAATCAAATTCAAATAAATACTTTAGAAAGTGAAAAGCCAAAAGCATAGCAGTCAAATGAACATAGTAATTGACTCTGTTTCTCACACGTAAAACAAAGTATAACATAACTTAAGAAGAACTAGCTACAGCTGACATAAAACCTCCACTCTGATACCAAGATGGTGCAAACTGTAACCAAGAACAGACAAGGTCGGTTACTGGATGGATTTAAGCTTACAGAAAGCTTGAAAAAGAGTTAATGGGGAAAGGTATGAAAAGAGTGACAAAGACGAATGGAATAGTAAGCAAAAACCCACGAACAGTTCCAAAGGATATGACGCACCAAAGGAACTTCCGAGGACTCATGGTACAATTCAATATGACACACGAATTGATCTAGTAAGGTTACTTGCTACCTAACCTTGCTTAAGGGAAAGGATAAGAGTGATGCCGAGAGTAAATAAGCAGTGTTTATACAAGGAAGAAAGTACTCAAGTGTATTGAAGGTGATCTCTCATTACAACTATAAGTAAGGGTATTTATACCTATGAGTTAGGGTAACTTGCCTAAAAGGGAAAAGACAATAAGGACATTTCTTAAATAAGTAATGTACATGATATAAGAGGGTAAAAATGAATATACAAGGAAATCAATCATTGGTGCTACAAATTCTCCATACGATACTGTACATGTGGCGATACCACATTAGTAAGGTTGTTAAGGGATGCGGAAAAAAAGTGCAGACAAGTGGGCTTATTCAAGTAGGGATGGCCTAGTCAGTCTAGATTCTCTATCTCTTAGCTTCTTAGTAAGGATGATGTCGAGTGATTAGTCGGCTTAGCATTATTGTAGTCATCAACTCGGCATAACATAAAATAAAGGGTGGTCATTTGGTAGGCATTAAAGGTGACTTGGCAAGTAAGTACTTGGCTATGGTAAGGGTTGGTTCGAGCATAAGAATTCATTGCGTTAGCTCCTCTAGTCTTCGGGCTTCGTTGCAGGTCAAAGGTCCCATAGCTTGATTCCCATCACAATGTTTGCTATCATCTGCATAACCAAAGCATGAATGTGTACACTAGGTTCATCTTCATTCTCCATCTCTTGCTCCTCTTTAGGGTCTTCTTCTAGATCTTCTTCCTCATGATCTTTTTCCTTAGGGTCTTTCTCCTCAAGATCCTCCTCAACATTATCTTGACCCTCATGATCATTACTTTATGTGTCGAATGGGTTGCTTCTTGAGGTTCTATAGGAGATGGGTTTTTTGGTAGTGGTTCTTGCATTTTAAGTTCTAGATTAGGTTTAGGGTCTCTATGCCCACTCTAGTGGGTTCTGGAAATTGAGGAAACCAATCAATGATCCTTAATGGATACTATCTAGGAATGTATGGAATGTCAGTAGGGATATGAGTGATATTAGCTGGGTAATTTCTCCCATCTTTTAACTTAGTAGGAAAATATCCTAATGGCATCATCAATGATATAATCCCCTCTCTCTCCAACCATTGCTACTCAAAAGCTACTATAGCATTATATCTATCATATTGAGGCCTTAAACTCAACTCCATCCATGCTCATTAATCCTTCTAACTATCATCATGAAATTTATCAATAATCTGATCAATTGTCTTAAATATATCCTACTCAGCCAATTCTAATAGTAACCATTGCAACTTTACTGTATAGTCGATAGGGGACTCTTCTCCATCCCTTTTAAACTACATTCAGTTAAGTATTAGCTCCCTCATTCGGCCCTGTAATTATAGTTAGAATCAATTTACTTCCAATACACTAAACATTATACTTACTTTTGTTTGAATATGCTTAATATAATTTTTTTTATCGCCTACTTAATACTACCTACTCTCAATGTTCCTATGATATCTATTTTTTTTTTTTAAATTATGATACTTCAAAACGAGTTCACTAAAACAACGTTTTGATACCAACCGAGAACTGTTATGCTCCTAAGTCGTAGAGTTGCATGTGTCCATGACTCCTTGCTTTGAAGTAAACAGTTCATTTAAGATTTTAGCTAAATTTTAAAATAAAGATTAAAACCTTAAGCCATATATATATAATTACATTCACATTATCATAGAATTCCCAGTAGATTCTACATAATACAACATTTTTGCTAACTTACATATCATATATCAGTCCTTAATCTTAGAGATACTAGTAAGACCTTAACAACTTAATCCTTTGGCTAGTTGATCCTCACTCCCCATAGCTTTAAAAGAGAACTAACATCCAAGTAATTGTATCATGGCATAACAAATTAGAAGTCATAACTTGTAAAAGAATCTACATGACTATAAGTAACTACGGCTTAGTAAGTTGAATTGGAGACTTATGAATGTATACAAGCACAATCAGGGTTATCAAGCAGTTATTTACATGCAATGCAACAAGCAAGTGTCATCACACAACATAGTCCAATCCATTGTGAAATTAGAGTAATTTCACCAGCTTCAATCTGGGTTAAGAAGTTTTCGTTAATGTAACAACTTACAACTAAACCCAAGTTTGTGCAATGGAGAGACCACTCCCCCTAAGACTATTCTTCGAACCAACGCTCTCATCCTCACCACGTTGTTACTTAGTTTGGTTAAGGATGAGGAAAAAACCATTATTCTATCCAACGCTATTTTTTTCGAAGGTGTCGGTGTTTGGTTAGAGAATCTTAATGATCTCCTAATGAGTTGCAATGCATATCAAATTAGGGTATTTAGGTTGATTAGGATTAGGTTCAATTTAGGGTGTTCAGACAATTCTACACCAATCCAATCGTAGCAGTCATTAAATACAACACAGATTTTAGTACGAAATTAGATACTTAAGCAAATGCATAAATTACTTGAAATTATAATCATATACAATCTTAAGTCTCCGAGTACTCTAAAATAGTATACTAAAATACGGTAAAGTGTTAGACCCAACTTACTTGAAATCCTCGATCATTCACTCAATCAGTTATAGGTTGACTCGTCTCTGTATATCCTATAATATAAATACGCATTTTAGTATTTATACTTTGATGATATATATTCTATGTTATGATTTAACTCAATTCTCTTTATATATCTATTTTTTTTACTACCAATCTATTCTACATTAATTTTGGGTTCAGTTTTTGAATCCTATTCTAGTTTAGGCTCTAAATCGGTTCCAACTACGAATGAATCCTAAAATACGTTTCGAACCCTAATGTGAAATTAATCACATCAAACTCAAGTATCCTAATATCATGCTAAGTCTTAATTCAGTATTCTAACCCACTCGATACACTTTAATCTCGATTAGTGTACCAAGTTTACTCCCGATGTAAGAAAATTTTATATTTTTCGTATAATTATCTAAAATTAAGTTTTATATAAGATTTAATACGTATTAATATTATCATTATATTTTCCAATTTAACCCAATAGTTTATAATTATCATAATTCCAATTGTATATATTATCAAATAACCCATATTTATTACATAATTCCAATGATAATTGCGTTTAATACTCCAAGTATTATGTGTTGATAGTTAGTTTTCGCTCATTTGACACCCGGCCTTTCATCTATCGAGATGCCACGTAACTAACTCTCTCGACATTTGCACTGGACAGATGACACATCGCTTTATGTTGAGTGTAAGAAGCACTCCCGGTTTGAATTTAAGTCTATGTCATGAACAGTTATCTTAAGCACGATTATATTACACAATCGCTTGCTACCCCTACATATAAGGGAAGATGTTAAGTCAAGAAGCTTTCACATGTCTTAATGGTTATCCCGACGATTGCCTTGGACACTACGACCATTTATAAATACCGGAAAGAAACTCTGTAAGGGCGCAGACACTTGTTATTCATATACTTGATATACTAAGTTACCTTATGACTTAAGCATTGGAGTGGCCATACCAAACTGGCCCCGGTACCAAGTATTTCACTTTCTCTTGTAGGATTTCTCCTCATCCCAAAATTCACTAACAACATTTGGCGCTATCTATTTTTCGCTAGATACGACCATATGGTTAGAACTAGGATAATCAGAAATGCAAGTGCTGGTACTTCCTCTCACCACCTTGAGGAGGGAAGTCAGCATGTTGATGAACAACGAATGGCTTGACTTGAGCAACTTTATCTCGATTTAGCTAAAGAAAATTTTGAGTTAAATGAAAAACATGCACAAATCCTTAACCTTCTTCATAAAAGTTTTCACTCGAATTAAGATAAAGAGCATGGTGATCATGATGCCAACAGTGCCAACGATTCCATTTATTTACTTGAATTGCAAAAAGAGCAAGCTGAGGTTCTAGCGAAACCCTCAATTCCTGCTTTTAAGAAGATTGATAAGGGCAAACAACCGCAACACGTGCATCATGCAAGACCCTTACATGTTAGCACCTTTGTTGCAATGACCAAATAGTTTCAAATCAAGAAAAGTCCTTTCATCTTAGAGATTTTAGAAGAAGTAATACCTCAACACGTTAAGCTGTCCCAGTTCGAAACATATGATGGGATGAAGAACCCCGAAGATCATTTGGAGTACTATTGTACAATGGCTAAATTGCATTGTTTGAGCAATACAGTGGCCTGTCAAGCCTTTCCCTCAACCTTAAGGAATGCGGCTAGCACATGGTTCAAACACCCGAAACCAAATACTAGTTCATGTTTCAATGAATTAGTAGAGTTGTTCCTTCAGTACTTTCTTACTAGCAAACTTCCTATTAAGGACTCTTCAATCCTTAACACTATCAAACAAAAGTCCGATGAGTTAATTATGGACTATTTGGCCAGATTTATGGCTGAGATGGTCCAAATCCCAGAACTGGATATGAGTGTAGCCCTCAATGCCGTAGTTGACGGAGTCAAACCTTATAGAAACTTTTTCAAGTCTCTCACAAAGAACAAGCCAAAAACTTTCGTTGAGTTTAAGGCTAAAGCTACCTCATACATTTGACAAGAAGACAACATAAAGGCACGACGAGAGGCTAATTAGAGCAGAAGAGTAGGAAGAATGATAAACGGAAAAATGTGAAGGATAGACTTAGCACGAATAACGACAACATTTTAGATGCCAAGAGGAAGAGACCAAGGATCTTGACATTCTCATCCCATATACTTGTCAATTGTCTAATCTCAGACATTTTGATGGAGGTACGCGAGGAGAGAGGTGTCCTCCAGTAGCCAAAAAAATTGTGAGGGAATCCCTCAAGAAGAAATTAGAACAAGTACTGTGATTTCCACCATAATAAGAGTCACAATACAAATGAGTGCATTCAACTTAAGGATGCAATTGAAGATGCAATACAACGCGAGCACCTGCAAAAATTTTTAGCGCATGATGCTAAAAGAATTGAAAGACCGTCTCAGAGGAGAAAAGAGGAAAAAGAGGATGACACTCAGTTAGCAATGGTCATGAGAGATACAAGGGATGTTAATCTTACCAGAGCACCCAACAAAGTAATTAATTCCATTGTTGGCAGACCTAGTATAGGCCAATCAAGTTCGTTGAACTCGATTAACGCCAAGAATTACTTTTGCAATATTCATAAAAAAAAGGTCAAGATTGACAATACAATATCTTTTGAAGAAGAGGATTTTGAGGGTATCTAAAGGCTGTATGATGATGCACTTGTCATCAATGTGAGAGTTGCTAACTTTGAAGTCAACAAGATTCTTATTGATACGGGAAGTTCGGCTAATATCATTTTCCAGCATGCCTTCAATCAAATGAGGCCCAAGATCAAAGCACAATTGCGATCTTACGAGTATGATCCATATGCCTTCAATAACCAACCCGTCTAAGTAGTAGGAGTCATCTCTTTACTGATACAGATCAAGGATGATGAGCATGTTGCAGAGGACAAGGTGGATTTTCTTGTCATAAAATGTTGGTCCCCTTACAACATGATAATAGGATGACTATGCCAACATTTATTCAGCATTGTCTCATCAACAGCCCATCTAAAGGCCAAGTTTTCCACTCTTACGGGGGTCGATGTGTGTAGAGGGGATTAACAATTGGTACAGTCCTTATATATAAGAGCCTTGAGGTGAGAGGAAGTATTTCAAGTTGAAACCTGTTCAGAAGGCAAGTCAGTCAGCATAAAGAATGCCGAGAATGATACAGTGGAAATTCCTTTGGGGAATGATCCTAAGAAGACGACAAGGATAGGAAAACCCATGTTAGCAGATGTTCGACAAAGTCTAATTGACTTCCTATAAGTCAATGTTGACCTGTTTGCATGGTTACCTTCGGACATGCCGAGTATTACGAGAGACGTTATGGTACACAAGCTCCAGATTGACCTGAATGTAAAAGTGGTCTAACATAAAAAGAGACATTTTGCACCAGAGAGACAAGCGATAATGGAAGAAGAGGTCTAGAAATTATTGAAGGCAGGATTAATCCGAGAGGAGCCTTATCAGACTTAGCTAGCAAATTGTGTGTTAGTCAAAAAGTCTAACGGTAAGTGGCAAATGTGCATAGACTTCATGGATCTTAACAAGGCTTGTCTTAAGGATTGTTTCCCATTGCCAAAAATTGATCAGATTGTAGACGCAATCGTAGGACATGTGTTTCTTTCTTTTATGGACGTATTCTCTAGTTACAATCAAATCAAGATGGACAAGGTAGATGAAATCTACACCTCTTTTGTTACCAATATTGGAATGTACTGTTATACAGTGATACCCTTTGGGTTCAAGAATGCCGGTGCTACATACCAGAGATTAATAATGAAGATGTTTGAATCTCAAATCTACAGGAATGTGGAAGTATATGTGGATGACATAATTGTGAAGAGCATGAAGGAAGATTAGCATTTTGCTGATCTGGAGGAAACGTTTGCCATGTTGAAGACTTATAACATGAAACTCAACCTATAGAAGTGTGTCTTTAGCGCAACATTAGGGAAATTCCTCGAGTATATGGTCATACGATACGGCATCGAGGCTAATCCACAAAAGATTGAAGCCATAAAGAATATGAAATCACCTTATACGGTCAAGGAGGTGCAAGAACTCATTAGGTGAATTGCCGCCCTCAACAGATTTGTGTCGAGAAGTATAGATAAGTGCGCAAAATTCTTTAAAATTTTGAAGAATCCCAAGGAATTCAATTGGACTAACAATTGCGAAAGAGCTTTCAATGAGCTCAAGGAATTTCTTGCATCACTCCCGATACTCTTGATACCCATCCTGGGAGAAAATTTATACTTGTATCTATTAATTAGTTGCTATACACTTTTCTCTGTACTTGTCCAAATTGACGACAAAGAGCATCGACCTATTTATTATGTGAGTCATGTTCTGCAAGGACCAGAGCTTCGGTATACAAAGATTGAAAAATTTGTATTAGTAGTGGTTCTTTCGATGAGAAAGTTGAAGTCATATTTTGATGCTCACCAAATTATTATCCTTACTAATCAATCATTGCGGCAAGCATTGTAGTAGCTTAACTCCTTGGGGAGGATGATGAAATATGCCTTAGAGCTCAGTGCCCATGGTGTACAATATAAACCCAGAACGGCGCTAAAGGCCTAAGTACTGGTGGATTTTGTAGCCAAGTTCATGGGAGAGGAAGACTGTGTAGAGATCATCGAGATACCTATCAAGTTTCCTTATGTCAATGGTTCTTCAACACAAGAAGGAAGTGGTGCAGGCCTAGTCCTTCAAGGCCCCCCATAATGTCAAATTCCATTACACTTTGAAATTTGGATTCCTTGCTAGTAATAATGAAGTAGAGTATGAAGCTCTAATCGTCGAATTGAAACTAGCAAAAGAAATTGGTGCCGAGAAACTGAAAGTGTTCTCTAATTCCTAGTTAGAGGTAAATCAAGTCACTGGATGTTGTGCAGCAAGAGAAAAAGAGATGAGTAAGTACCTATTGGTGGTGTAAACGCTCGTAAAAGAATTCCTATCATTCTCCATTCATAAAATTCCAAGAAGTAAGAATATCGTTGTCGACAAGCTGTCGAAGTTGCCCAGTATGGCATTCCCCTAGTTAAACGAGAAACTTTTCTTGAAGTTTCTCTTGCAGAAAAGTTTATCCAATTTTTTGCAGAGTTGTGAGTTAGCTCCTTGCCTAAGAGAAGAATCGTGGATGGATTCCCTAGTGAATTATCTAAAAGATGGTACTATCCTTGACGACAAGAAGGAGGTGCGAAGATTGGCTTACCAGGCCATGAACTACACGCTGAATGATGGTCAGCTGTATAAGCATGGCATATCTCAACCTTACCTTTGATGCTTTTTCCCAAAGGATACCTAGAGGGTGTTATCTGAACTATATGGTAGCATATACAGTAATCATGTAAAGGCGCAAACACTGTACATTCAAGTATTATGTCTTGGCTATTATTGGCCAATTATGAGAGAAGATGTAAAGGACATTGTCCTGCAATGTCCTCAATGTCAGAAGCACAAGTCATTGAGTAACGCACTTGTAACTAAGTTATGTAGCCTAACCAGCCCTTGGCCTTATACTCAGTGGGGGCTAGATATTCTCAGACCCTTTCCAAAGTCTATCGCCCAGCAATAATTCGTCATTGTCGCTATGGACTACTTTACTAAATGGGCTAAGGCGGAGGCTGTAGCAAAGATCATCGAGTAGAAAGTGAAAGCTTTCATTTTCAACTTCATCATATCAAGATTCGGAGTTCCCTACATGATAGTTGTAGATAAGGGCCTGCAGTTTGACAACAATAAGTTCCAGACATAGCGGTACGACATTTAGCTCAACTATACATCTGTAGCACACCCTTAGATAAATGGGTAAGTCGAAGCCGTAAATAAGATCATATTGCACAGCTTGAAATGGAAAGTAGATCAAGTTAGGGGGAAGTGGGCCAATGAACTACCAAATGTCTTATGGGGATACAGAACCACTCATAGAATCGTAACGGGAGAGACACCATTTAAGTTAGCCTACGACATTGAAGCCGTGTTGTCGATTGAGTTGGACTTGCCTAATCTATGGACGCATAATTTTGATGTTATGCTCAAACAAGGCGAAATGACAACGAATTTGGTCACTATTGAGGAAATTTGAGACATTACAAGAGCTAGGGTCGTGGCATACGAGTATAGGGCAACAAGATACTATAATAAAAAAGTGAAGCACAAGGTGTTTTGAACTGGAGATTTGGTTTGCCGTAAGATGGAAGCTGTTGGTGTGCGAGCAACTCAAAGAAAGCTCGGCGTAAATTGGAAGGATCCGAAAAGTCGTTGGCGAAGGGGCTTATTGATCAGAAAGGTTGGATGGATCCATCATCCCTCGAAATTGGAATGTTGAGAATCTGAAATTTTATTTCAATTGATGTGGGATGATTTCTACAATCTTTAATATGGTGGCAGCCAACATGTTCGTAAGATTGGTACTTATTTGTGACAATTATATATTTGAAGTCTTATTGTGTTTTGGTTATGATTGCTAAATTAACGAGTTCCACGCTGTACAGCAAACAAACTGATCTAAGTTCTAGCTAAATGCAGTTAACGACTTATACAAATTAACCTTACGACTGAGTAGTGCAGCTAATCTACACCTTAAATGGTTAACGAACAGTATAAAACAATGGGCGTGTGAAATAAAACATGTTGAGAGATAGTCGGGCATATGAAATAAAACATGTTGAGAGATAGTTGGGCGTATGAAATAAAACATGCCGAGAATAAAATGGCGTGTGAAATAAAATGTGTCGAGAGATAGTTGGGTGTGTGAAATAAAACATGCCGAGAAATAAATGGCGTGTAAAATAAAACATGCCGAGAGATAGTTGGGTGTATAAAATAAAACATGCCGAGAAATAGTTGGGTGTGTAAAATAAATCATGCTGAGAAACAAAAGGCATGTCAAATAAGCATGCCAGGAAACAAATGACGTGCAAGATAAAATATGCCGAGAGATAGTTGGGCGTGTGAAATAAAACATGCTAACGAATGAGAGTGCAAAGCAACATACATATACCATACAAATCGAGGAAATGTAGTACGTGAAATTAAATGTTGTAAAAACTCGACATTGCCTTTACTATATTCCAATTAATAATTACATGAGGTGTGCCAATACAAAAAGTCCCATGGCCTATCTTCATATTCAATAGAAGTGATTCTTAAATCATTAGCTAGGGCTTCCTTGGCGGCTAGGTTCTCGGAGTGGGCAACTTCTTTGGCAGGAGCTTCATTGTCACTTTGGTTCATACTTTCAGTACCTACCTTGTTGCCTTCATCTTCGTCGGTACTACTAACTTTGTTGTCAACGTCAGCAAAGTTGAGACACGAAAGATCATAATCGGGATGAAGCTTCAAGACCTCTTCTCTTTTTGCTTAAACCCCTTCCAACGACTTTTTGCGTAGAAGCCTCTTGTATTGTCGACTGAGAGTGACTACATCGAGAGCCTTTTCAACAAATGGTCCCCTCCTTACGATCTCCTTTAACTTGGCCACATGGCTCTGTAAGTTCAAGTTGTTAGTCTCTAACTCCTTTATTTACATCTTGAGCTTATCTTCATCGTCGCTAATTATGCAAATAGTTCGGCCCAAACCCTTACACTTTTCCTTTTTCTTCTATAGCTCCTCTTTTAGGCTTTTAAACTTTTTATATTGTTCTTCCATCTTAGCCTTTAGGGTAGAAATTTCATCGGTGATAAGGTCATGTGCCAATTTCTCGGTAGTAAGTTCCTCCTTAAGCTTTCTTGCCTCAATTTCAACCCTAATCCTCGCATTCTCGGTAGCAGTAGTTTGGGCCTTTGATGTATTGTACGCATCCTTAACTTTCCACAACAAATTCATTTATTACATTAAAAAATGGTTTGGTGTTACACAGATACAACTGAAGATGTTACCTTCTTTGCTTCTCTATCAGCCTCGTTGAAAGTTGTCAAAATGTAGCTGCTCATTTGGAAAAGGAAATGTGTTAGTTACCCTAACAAATTCGATAATCAAAAGCAATGGACATGGATACTTACATCGTACAATTTGGTTGCAATATGGGCCTTATTGCAACTATTGATCCTATTGACATCGTTCTTAGCGATATTTTTGTCTGTCGGACGAATAATCCCTTCCATTAGAGCTAAAGATTTCATCCTGTCTCTCAAGGTCAAGTTATGTCCAAAATTTGGTGACTCCAACAAGGGACGAAATACTCGCCAACCTCTTTGTTGGGGACAAATTCGGCATCGATGCTAAGAGTTTTAGAAAGCATTGCCTCCTTCGCCCTTTTGTCTAAGCTTTGGACTTCTTGATAGGTGGTTGGCCAGTGAGTTCCTTCCCTAGTCTTTTGTCACCACTTAGAGCCGCCACAATCACCAGCGATGAGTCTTCTGTGGCAATAACATTTTCATCTTCTTCGCTAGGATGTGTCTCTCAACACTTGCCATCCCTTGGCTTGATAGAAGTTTAAATAATCACGACTTGAGGCTCCTTAGAACAAATAACCTCAGTCAGCTATGTTTTCTTATTCACCTTCAGCCTCTCGGTAAGACAAGAGATCTTCTGCATAGCCATTTGCTTTACTGTAGCTTCCTTTGCTGCTTTTTTTGCGATAGCAGGCCAAATGGTAGCTACTGAGGTAGTCACCCTCTCATTAGCCTTAGATTTTTTTGTCTTTGCTTGAGTTAGTAACTTTGCTAGATTCACCTTTGTAACACAAGTAAACCAATTAATATAAACATGGAAAAAATATGAACTTACATTTTTCGTGCCGAGCAAGACTTAAAGTTCACTATTCTCCCCCCAAGTCTTGAGAACGACTTTCCTCATGGCTATACTTGGCACGGTGGTAACACATTGGCATACTTACTTTTTCAAAAAACATTGATTCTCCATTTTCATAATATCGTATAATTCTCTCGACGTCCTAAAAGAACATTTTGTTTCTCCTTCTCTCTTGAATTTTCTTCGCTGCAGCTGCATCATTCGGCATCAAATTTATGTCTTTTGTATGTATCGACTCAGTCTATTAGGTTTAGAAGTCCAAGTCCTCATCAAACACTATTGACACAAACTTGTCATGCTACTTATGAATCTTAGATTCTAACCTGTCCATGAACTTACGCCCATGCCTTGCAATAACAAAGTACCACTTGTTAGGCTGCCTTCGAATAGTGAAGAAATACTAAAATAGTTGAGGTGTAGCCCTGACTTCAATTTCTTCGCAGATTATCTCAAAGGCCGCTAGAAGCCGATATGTGTTGGGTGAGAACATACTCGGCACGACTCTAAAATAGTTGAAAAAACCCTTGACAAAAGCTGAAAAAGGGAAGTGTAACCCAAAATCCAAATATCTCAGGTATATATGGAACTTGCGCTCCCTGGGGAAGCATACCCTCTCCCTATCTCTCGGTCTCCTCAAATTCCATGTTCTAAGAAGATCTCGCTAGTACTGATTATATGTGACGAGAACCCTATCGATGAAACTAGCGGTTCCATCTGGAGAATCGCAAAAAAGGGCTATCTTATTGAACAGATATCTTGCCGGGGACGTCCCTTCCTTATCCTTGAGATAATTATCTATAGAGAGCTCATTGATTTGAGCAAGTTTATCCTACCTTTTCTCCATGCTGTCGGCTCAACTGCCTAAAGAACAAGCTGCCTCACTCCTTATTTGGGCAGGAAAAGTGGCCTGAGTCTCCATTACCTTAGAATCAGAAAGCACAAGTCGACCGGCAACTTTACGAACCATACCTGAATGGTTATGTGAAATGATATAACATAAATTGAAAACTTCGAGTTGAAGATGAGGAAACGAATGAAAGTTTAAGATGCGACTAGAAAGGGTAATTCTGATTGTGAATATTACTTTATATAAGGACAATTCATCCTTGTAATTGCAAATTTGCTTCTGACAGTAATGATGCACTGATATGTTAAGCTCGTGGATCGCTGACGCATGTTTTGTGACAGAAATCTAACGGTTGAAAACTCTTTGACAGTTATTAGGCCTACCATAAAATAACGACTTAGGCGATAGATGTTATACCTCCAATTTCTTGGTTTCTCGAATAGGTGGGAGTTTAGAAATGATGACCTTTCGGTTGGGGTATGACTCGTCCTACTTCTCGTATTACTCGGGAAGAATCTAAAGGATCTCTCCCCCCACTCGACCTCTAGTACAATATATAGATGTGTAACTCCCTTTATCGATTACTCGAACATGAGAGTTGGGGGACAAATATTGATAGTCGGTTTTCACTCACCTAACATTTGGCCTATCGTCTGCCAAGATATCGCGTAACCAACTCTCTCAGCATTCGCATTGGATAGATGATACACGGCTTTATGCCGAGTATAGGAAGTGCTCTTAGTTTGAATTCAACTCTATGATGCAAACAGCTATCTTAAGCACGGTTATATTACATAATCGCTTATTACCCCTACATATGATAGGAGATGTTAAGTCAAGAAACTTCCACATGTCTTAACGGTTATCCCGACAACTACCTTGGACACTACGACCATCTATAAATACCGGAAAGAAAATCTGCAAGGGTGCAGATACTTATTATTCACATACTTGATATACTAAGTTATTTTACTGACTTAGGCATCGGAGTTATCGCACCAAACTAGCCTAAGTACTAAGTATTTCACTCTCTTACAGGATTTCTCCTCATCCCAAAATTCACTAACAACACTATGATTATGTTACTAAATTAGAAATCAACGTCCCTACACATCTCATTACCCTCTAAATCAATAGTTAGTCATTTAGTTACTCAATTAGTCCAAAATTACTCACTTTATCCATCATTTTAAGGCTAAAAATTTACTTAAAAATTTCAAAAATTAATTTAAAAAAAATGGCTTCACAGCATTATTCTATATTACTTGGCTAATCTATAAAAAAAATTCAAGCTCGAAACTACACCCCTAAGCCTATTTAATTCTAAATTAAAACATGTTCGGTTTTGCTCGATTTCTTAAGCACCCTATATTTACAAATGTAATTAAACTTAATCACTATTTTTCCCTAAATCTATATACAATAAAACACCAGAATAATGAAATTCATAATTTTATGGATATAATTAATAATTTTAATAATTTCTGAAAAATCGGTTGGAAAATTAGACTCATCGATTTCTTAGGCTTATGGTCACTAGCATCGGTTGAAGGTGTGTCAACTGGTCTAGGTGTAGGTTTTAGAGTGGGGTGGTGGTAATGGTTTGGTTCTAGGTAATAGTGATTCGTGGGTTTGTCCTGATTACTCTAACTATATAGATTTTTGCTAATTTTTTTGAAAATCCTAATTTTCTCTCAAATTTTTGACCCTCTTAATTTTTCTACCCTTCTAACTATCCAAATGATCTTTTGCAATTTTTTTGGCTATTTATAGAGGTGTTGAGGAATTATGGTACATTAAATTGATTGGACAATTGCTTTATCTATATCCAATTTGCCTTTTAAGTGTATGAATTTAATTGGTTCAATTTTTTCTCTCAATCCCCCCATTACGATGACCTAAATTTGGATTGATCTAACTTCCTTGATTTTTTTTTTCCTAATTTTTCTTTGATTTTTTTATAATTTTCTTTAATTACTTGGCAATTTTCTAGCAATTTTCGGGTAATTAAGGTAATTTTGTGTATTTCTACCTACATATAAATACAAGTGGAGTATAAGTAAATACTTCTAAATATTATTTAGGTCATTCTATAATTCTTAGTATACATATAATTTATTTCTAGCAATTCATTAGTTATCGGAATACATTTTACATATTTTCAATAAATAACGAATAATATACTTAAAATTTGAAAATTTTATATTCTCTTATTTTATTACTTATTTTTTTAAATTCAAACTTACAAGGTCATTTTTACTAATTTTTCTACTTTTATTTTATAATGTAGGTTCAATTTGATCTTTTAACTGATTGTTCTAAACTTTAAATATTAAGCCTGATTCTAAAGTTACAGAGCTTATATTTAAAGCCTAGAGCAACCAACCTAACTACAGCAAACTTGAACCCC
This sequence comes from Lumnitzera littorea, assembly GCA_024138015.1. Taxonomy (NCBI): domain Eukaryota; kingdom Viridiplantae; phylum Streptophyta; class Magnoliopsida; order Myrtales; family Combretaceae; genus Lumnitzera; species Lumnitzera littorea. Next base: position 109,813,343 of record JAMXBB010000002.1, on the reverse strand, counting down.
GAGCGGCCTCCCTTCCTCAACTTACAGCAACTTCTTCATTACATGGCCATCTACTACGCATGACACATACATAGAAACATAACACATACAGTTATTGAAAACCCTTAACCAACTCCCATTTTGCATTGTAGCAAGCACCACCATGGTCACGCGTGACTACCCTAACGGACCACCTTCTGCCACCATAAAAAACACTACTACAAGCTGAGGCATTGTCCCTATATCCCCATTCACTAATTAAATTTGCACGATTGTTTGGTTACCTAGGATGCTAAAAAACGCCGCCGTCAACCACCCCTTGCTTCTTCTCCACAAACAATCACATGCCTTGTACATGTTTGGGTTGAGTTGACCCGAATCTAACTTGTTGACTCACACCTCTTACTCTAAACTGACTCACATGAGTTATTTGGTTTGGCTTGTTTCCTTATTTCATTTTTTTTTTGTTTATTTATTTATATTATACAATGTTGTATTCTATTGTAAAAATAGGAATAAAAAAGGAAGAGAAGAAAAAAAAGGAATGGAATAGAAAGAAACGGAAAAAGAAAGGAAGAAAAAGTAGATAGAGAGGTGTAGTTTATTTATTTATTTTCTTTTTAGTCAAAAGATAAAACAAAAACTAAAAAAAAACAAAAGAAAGAAACATAAAAATGAATAAAAAAGAATAAAAATGTTTATCATTTAGAAAAATCAATTTTCTAAAAATAAAATAAAATCAACTATTTCAAAATTAAGGGTTTTTAGGACTTTCAAAAAATAAAAATGAACCAAATTTAGAACCCTTTAAAAATTTTCCTTAAATAACTCGAATCGGGTTAAAAACTTAAGCACAATTGTTTTTTTTAAATTAAAATCAACCAATACATTTATATTTTTGGAAACAAATTACGAAAGTCTAATTTTGAATAACGAATATATAGGTACTCGTACACAAATACAGGGCGACTTAAAATATGGAAAAAAATTAATTTCCCCACATTTTATAAATAATTAGTTCTTTTAGCCTTTCATAAATAGACTTGATTGATTGTTTTAGTAAAATAGAAATTGCAATTTCAAATTATAAGGGTATATTGAAAATTAAATCTAATTTCGAAAAGTTAATAGTGGTACTCGTAAGGGTTTAAAAAGATTAGCCCCCGGACTCAATATTTGGTTTTCAAACCTTTTTTCTTACAATTTTTTTTTTTGAAGTAGACTCGTTTTTTCTAACTCAAGTTGAGTGGCAACTCCAAAACAATTTTTAAAATAAAAACCAAGTTTCTTTTTGACCCTTAGTTAATGGTTAGTATTAAATAGATTAGAGTTTAGTATTAATTGGATTAAGAAAAATATTATAAAAACAGGAAAAAAAATCAAACTTGATAAGAGGGAGGGTTTGGGCCTCATAAAACCTCCATAAACTTACCTTTATATCTCTAGTTGTTATAAATGGTATCAGAGTAATTCATTGCAAACACTCCATTTTTGCTATTTTTTATTTTAATTTCAATCTCTTTTTACTTTTAAGATAGGTTTATGAAAAAAAAAAAATTAAATTGAAAAAAATAGAAAAATAAAAATTAACTAAAATAATAAAATAAATAATAATAAAAATAAAAATAAACGAAAATTAAAAAAAAAAATATATATATATATA